>BHFT01035859.1:104492-118376 GCA_004320025.1 Laticauda laticaudata
TTCTTTCTTTCTTTCTTTCTTTCTCTCCCTCCCTCATTTCCTTCCTTTTTCTCTCTCCCTCCCTCCCTTCTTTTTCTTTCTTTCTTTCTTTCTCTCCCTCTCTCTCCCTCTCCCTCCCTCATTTCCTTCCTCTCTCTCTCTCTCTCTCTCTCTCTCTCTCTCCCTCCCTTCTCCCTCTCCCTCTCTCTCCCTTTCTTTCTTTCTAGCTTGGTCATGAAAATGTACATTTTCTGATTGTTCCGTTCTGCCTGGGGAGGAAGTCAGTGGGAAATGCCTGGTAAAAGTTTCCCCACTGCAAACGCGTGGATTCCTCACGAATGGACTTTCCTGGAGAAGGATTGGGGCTGGGAGTAGCAATAATGGGAGTGGCCATTAGGGGGCTGCAAAGAGCAGGCAGCCCCCTAGCGGTCATTGGGAGCGTTATATGTTAATATTTGAAGAAGGGATGGAAAACATAACGGGAGCTGATAGGCAGAATAAAGAGGAGGGGGAGAAAGAAGGGAACGAGAATAAAATAAAGCTAGAAGTGCAGAAGAAAAAGAAGTGACTCCAGGCTTTTTTTTTTCAGCATTTATAAGTATAAATGTAAAGTATTACTCCAATTAAGTATATTATTTTAGAAATCAGTAGGAGGGAAGATGTGTAACTCAGGGTTGAACTATAGCATCCTTGGTGCTCTCTGAGCTCAGTGATTTTCTTGCAGACGTTTTGTTACCAAAGTAGTCAACCTCATCAGTGCTGCAGGGGATAATAAACTGTTTCAACTTCTACCCTCAAAACGACACTACAGAGCCCTGCACACCAGAACAATTAGACACAAGGGGAGTTTTTTCCCCGAACGCCATCACTCTGCTAAACAAATAATTCCCTCAACACTGTCCAACTATTTACAAAGTCTGCACTACTATTACTATTAATCTTCTCATCCCTCCTTATCACCCCTCCCCTCCCACTTGTGACTGTAGGACTGTAACTTTGTCACTTGTATCCTTACGATTTATACTGACTATTTCCTATTTGGTTTGATTGCTTATTGTACCCTATGACTATCATTAAGTGTTATACTTTGATTCTTGACGAATGTATCTTTTCTTTTTTGTACACAGAGCATTTGCACCAAGACAAATTCCTTGTGTGTCCAATCACACTTGGCCAATGAAGAATTCTATTCTATTCTTTTCTTTTCTATTCTATTATATTTTATTCGATTCGATTCCTTCATTCCATTATTCTATTCTATTCTATTCTATTCTATTCTATTCTATTCTATTCTATTCTGTATTTCTATTCTATTGTGTATTTCTATTCTGTTCTATTCGGTATTTCTATTCTATTCTATTCTATGATGTGACTGACCCTCAGTGAAATTGAGTTTGACACCCCTGTTGTAGAGAGTGTTAGCATGCAATAAACCTTTATGTGTATTTGAAGTGCCTGGACTCCTGATTTGCCATGCTTGACACCACAATATTTTAGAAATATTTGTGGGTTCAAAATTGGTGAAAAAGAATGTGGTGAAAAGCAAAACTCAAAAATAGATTTTAGGTGGAAGTGTTCTCAATGAGGGACCTTGATCTACTGACTGCAAATTCTACTTCCTATACATAGATCACTGCCTGTCCATTCCAAGACACTATTTTGCATTTGTTTTGTGGCCAAGAAAACAGCATGAAAAAGCCCCTAAAGTAACAAAGACCTGAGCTCAGCTCATGGGAAACTTTCCTAATTTGGTAGATCTCAGCATTTTAGTGGCTGGGTTCACACACAATTGGCTCAGAAGTTATTAAGTTTGCTTTTGCCTTTGTTGAGGTGAACCTTGCCAACATATTCTGCCAACAATTCTGTTGTACAAACCATCTGGGATTATTATTATTTTTTCAACCTCACCCCAATGTCAGCATCATCAAAACGATATCAAGATTACCTTGGTCAATCCTTCTGATCGTGAAATCTTTCAAGGCCTTTGAAACGTTGCTGGAGAAGATAAATGTTTTGTGGTTTCTATGAAACAAGGTTGGGTTGTTTTTTTTTTTAAAATCAGGAAAATGATATTTTTGCACTGGAGAAGAACTTAGTACATTATGCAGAACTGGCTTTCCCTGACTTGGGGCATTTCAGATGTAAGTGCAGCTACCAGACAATTGCAAACTGTCATTCTTTTTTGCTGATGAGTGGGGAATATACCATGGGGATGGGTTGAGCTAAATATATCAAGGATGTATCCTGTACGTAGAGCATAGAAGTATAAGGGCTGGGAGGGAATTTAGAGATCATCTAGTGATCCAACCCCTTGCTCAAGCATCATTCTCACATCCCAGACAAATAGCTGTCCAATCTCTGAATTGTCTGGGGATGTTGTTCCATGTAAAGCTGCCTTTCTCAATTGACTGATGGGGATTTTGTCAACAACAGAAGTTTCTGAATTTTTTGGCTATTGTTTTAAGCCACCACAGTCTGTAGGCTCTTGTTTCGAATACAGCTGCAGGGATTATCTGCCTCTTAGGGAGGAAGCAAAATCCAAGTGTTGGTCCAGCTGGAATTCTCCTCTTGCAATGGGGGAGAGGGCGTCACCCACCTCTCCATCTCCATCAGCAACATGTCTTCTGCCACCCTCACCCATAGCACCAATCACCTTTCCCTTTTCTTTCTCTCTCTTTCTCTCTTTCCCTTTTCTTTCTCCTTTCCTTTCCCCTTTCCTTTTTTCTTTCAACTCTTTTCTTCCTTCATCTTCCTTCCCTTCCCCCTTTTTTTTTCTTTTCCTTTGTTTCTTTCTCTCTCTCTCTCTCTCCCTTTTCTTTCTCCTTTTCTTTCCCCTTTCCTCTTTTCTTTCCCCCCTTTTCTTTCTTCATCTTCCTTCCCTTCCATGCCCACTTTTTTCTTCTTTCTCTTTCTTTCTCTCTCTCTCTCTCCCTTTTCTTTCTCCTTTCCTTTTTTCTTTCCTCTCTTTTCTTTCTTCATCTTCCTTCCTTTCCATGCCCTCTTTTTTCTTCTTTCTTTTTCTTTCTCTCTCTCTCTCCCTTTTCTTTCTCCTTTCCTTTCCACATTCCTTTTTTTTCTTCCCCTCTTCTTTTCTTCCTTCATATTCTGTCCCTTCCCCCTTTTTTCTTTTCTTCTTTTCTTTTCCTTTCTTTCTTTCTTTCTTTCTTTCTTTCTTTCTTTCTTTCTTTCTCTTTCTTTCTTTCCTCCTTTCCTTTCCCCCTTCATTTCTTTTTTTCTTTCCTCTTTTCTTCCTTCATCTTCCTTCCCTTCCCTGCTCCCCTCCCCTCCCATCTCTCTCTCTCTCTCACACACACACATACACACACTGAGACACACACAGCAGAAGCCTCAAGGGTCTGGAGCAAAGAAGGCTGAGTCAGGCACTTTGCTTGGCCTAGAACTTTTAATCAGGGCAGGAAGGAAGTGCTGCTAAACGGATTTTCAAGGAGCTGCTTGGGAGGGAGAGAGCAGGAAGACCAGCTGAGCTCTTGCAGAAACCTGGCACAGAAGCTTCAGAGAAGTGGGGGGAGGGGAGGATGAATGGGAAAAGTGACACCCCAAAGCCCTCACTGGGTGCAATTGGGTGTAAAACTTCCAATGGATCGCTGCCACAATCACATTCTCCCCATTCCGATCTTTTTCCAAAAACCTTGTGAGAGCCAGAAGGATGCAGAAGTGGGGATTTCTCTTGTGGGTGAGGGAAGCACCCCAAGATGCAGGAGACACTGTTGGGGGACCCAGGCGTTCAGTCTGCAGCTGTGGAAACAGAAGAGGGAGGGACGCGTTGAAGTTTCACCAACTTAGAAAAACTCTCAAGCAAAGCTGAACAGTTGTCTCAAAAATACTTCCTGCAGGGGGTAAAAAGGAGAAGGCAGAAAAATTCCCCCTTTAGGGAAAAAAAAAAAGAGGAAGTATTTTTTTTTCTCAGGAAGTAGGCATCAAAGTCTACTGTTCCAGCAAGGAGAGGAAAAAGCAGAATAATCTTTGGAGATTGAATGAATGGGAAGTGATGACAATACATCAGGCTTGTTAGAATAGCCACTGGGGATTTAACAGAATAACAAGAGTTGGAAGGGACCTTGTAGGTCATCTAGTCTAACCCTCTGCTCAAGCAGGAAACTCTATACCACTTAAGGCAAATGGTTGTCCAATCTCTTCTTAAAAACTTCACAACTTCTGGAGGCAAATCATTCCAGATAACAGATAATCAGAGTTGGAAGGGACCTTGTAGGTCATCTAGTCTAACCCCCTGCCCAAGTGGGAGACCCTACACCATTTTTGACAAATGGCAGTCCAGTTTCCTCTTGAAAGTCTCAAGTGATGACATTCCCACAACTTCCAAGGTCCAGCTGTTCCATGGGTTGATTGTTCTCACTGTCAGAAAGTTTCTCCTTATTTCCAGGCTGAATTTCTCCTTGTTCAGTTTCACTCTGTTATTCTTTGTCTGGCCTTTGGGTGCTTTGGAAAATAGCTTGACCCCTTCCTCCTCTCTGTGGCAGCCCCCTAAATATTGGAAGACTGCTATCATGTCTGCCCTGGTCCTTCTATTTACTAGACTAGCCAAGCCCAGTTCCTGCAACTGTTCTTCGTATGTTTTAGCCTCCAGTCCCCTAATCATCCTGGTTGCTCTTCTCTGCACTCTGGAAAGAGTCTCTGAAACAGTCTCAACATCTTTTTTATAATGTGGTGACCAAAACTGGATGCAGTACTTTAGGTGTGGCCTTACTAAGGCTTTACAGAGTGGTATTAGTACCTCCCTTGATCTTGATTGTATCCCTCTGTTAATGCAATTTAGGATTGCATTGACTTTTTTGGCTACTGCTGTACATGGCTAGCTCCTATTTAGCTGGTTGTCCACGAAGACTCCAAGATCCCTCTCCCAGTTCCTGCTATTGAGCCTGGTTTCACCCAATCTATATGTGTACTTTTGGTTTTTCTTGCCTAAGTGTAGGAATTTACTTTTCTCTACATTGAATTTCATTTTGTTAGATATGGCCCAGCTATTCCTGCCAGCTTAGTGTCATTTGTATTCCACTCGTTCTAATTGTCGGGAAGTTTCTCCACAGTTCTAGGTTGCTTCTCTTCTTGGTTAGTTTTCACCCATTGCTTCTTGTCCTGCCCTCAGGTGCTTTGGAGAATAGTCTGATTCCCTCTTCTTTGGGGCAGCCCCTCAGATATTGGAAGACTGCTATCATGTCTCCCCTAATCCTTCTCTTTGTTAAGACTAGACATACCCAATTCCTGAAACCAGTACCTTTCAGCCTCCAGTCCCTGATCATCTTTGTTGCTCTTCTCTGCACATCATTTTTATCTCATTTTTTTTTAAAGTACTGGTCATCCACAACTTTCAACCACTTGGAGCAAAGTTACAACAGCACTGAAAAAAGTGGCTTATAGTCCTCACCTTTACAACTGTTGTGACACCCCATGGGCTCATGATCGAAATTTGAGTGCTTGACAGCTGCAGCATCCAGAATCCAATAATTTTTTGGTCTTCCTAGACAGCTTCTCACAAGAAAACTCCATAGGGGAAGCCAGATGCACTTAATTGCAGTGGTTTACTGAACAACTATGCCCCCCCCCCCGCAAAAAAGTCATAAAAATTGGCCACAACATGTCACCTTATTTAGCAATAGAAATTCTCAATAAGATGATTAGGACGCTGGAGGCTAAAACATACAAAAGACAGTTGCAGGAACTGGGCCTGGCTAGTCTAGGGAAGAGAAGGACCAGGGGAGACAGGAGAGCATCTTCCAATATTTGAGGGGCTGCCACAGAGAAGAGGAGGGGGGTCAAGCTATTTTCTAAAGCCCCTGAAGGCCAGACAAGGAATAATGGATAGAAACTGATCAAGGAGAGATTCAGCCTGGAAATACAAAGAATTTTTTTGACAGTGAGAACAATCAACTGATGGAACAGAAGTTGCTTTCATAAGTTGTGGGAGCTTCATCACTGGAAGCTTTCAAGAAGAGATGATACGGCCATTTGTCAGAAATGGTCTAGGATCTCCTGATAGGGTTGGACTAGATGATCTACAAGGTCCCTTCTAACTCTGTTAATCTGTTAATAAAAACCCAATTATGGTCATACGTCAAGGACTACCCGTAGTTTAGGAAAAGTTCAAGAGGACCAGAAGAAACCATGGATTATCTTTGTCCATGGAATTTGGCTTGGTGGGCACTTTATTTATGCTCAGAGGTCTTTGGCCAGTCTTCCCCTCGGGAACCAAAGAGGGGACTCCAAAGATGATTTTTCAAAAGGCAACTGGACTTTGTTTTTCTCGAAGACATTTTGCTTCTCATCTGAGAAGCTGAACTGAACTGAAGAAGCTTCTCAGATGAGAAACAAAATGTCTTCAAAGGAAAAAACAAAAAACAAAGAAAAGCCCAGTTGCCTTTTGAAAAAGGTTCTTTGGGACAACCGTGACCTGGATGACTGAGAACTTCCATACATAAAGAGAAGACCTTGGTGTTTGATTGAAACCAGTCTCTCCAGATTAAAAAAGAATCATTTCCAGCCACTTCAATAGCACTACAACAAAATCCCATTAACAAATCCATTCTACTACAAGTACATTTGCACAGCGGCAAACTAAGTGAAGCTTCCACAGTTTGCTTGCTAGGTGCTCGAAAGGCTTTTATCAGATCAGCAAAAGTCATAGAGATACCAATGACAGGGAACTGGAAGTCAAACTGTTCAGACTATCTTGGTATGTTAAAATGGCTCCTGATATTGGGATGCTCAAATATGTCCATGTCATTTTAGAAAGAGTGCCCATTTCATTTAAAATAGCCACCTCAGTATCTCCTAAATAGCAATGTCTTCAGTTAAGCTGAAGAGGCAATTCAAGATTCTGATAATACAACCCTCCTCCAGTTACTTGTTGCTTGCTTTCTTTCAGTCTCTACTGACTGGCAGCTTGAACAAGAATGAGATGTTTAATAGAAATGCAGCTCCCTTGCCGGCACTGCTGTCTCCCTTTTGTTATTATTCCACGTGGATGAGATTGTTAGAAAGAGGAAGTGGAACTTATCCTTTAACAATATGCTTTCACTTTGGGAGTTCTGATTTCAATATACTTTTACTCTTCCAGGAATCAGATTGCACTTATGTTTTTACTGTTCTGTCTTTTAATTACTAGATGAATATAAGTCAGATTAAACTCTACAAAGGCTTCCATACAAAGTTTCCTTATTGGTTCACAAAGCATCCTCAAATATAATTCACGGTTACGTCGAGATTCATCTAATGTCCAATTCTTTGCACAGCTGACTTCATGGTGTAAAAGCATAGTGATCTTTCATCCCATAACGAAGGAGCAAGGGGGTGAGGCACTAGCACGATGCTGGGGTCCGAGCAAGAGTGAAGGAAACTCCCCCAAACCAACCAAGGGTCAATTCAGTGACCAAACAGGATTACAGATATGACCACATGACATGAACTATAGTTCCCATGATGCATTAACTACATTTACCATGAGGCATTCCCTTAAGGGGACAGCTCCCAATTTTAACTTAACTATCAAACCCCAATTATCTATATACTGTTTGGACAGCATAGATATATTGAGAAGGAATGACCACACAGAGGACAAAGTCAAGAGGAAAGGCCAAGTGCAAAGTGACCATCAGATGGCCTGGGTGTGCCAAACCACCATGCTCTTGCAATTTAAACCAAATCATATGAAATTGCACCACTTCTTTTCTGAGGCAACAGTGGTGGAATCTTGCAAAATCTGCAGACCTTGTGAAATGCTAACGATTCCAGAGATTTCTACATTAATTACCAATTTAGATCACATGCCTCACATTTCTTAAAAAGAAGAAACAACCGAAGGAATATTAATGGGGCCCCGACACAGAAAATCTACTAGGTTCAAATGCTTGAACATCTTAGCTAGATGTTATCCTTTTTATCCTTGCATTCATTTTTCTTTTGGTGTACTGGGAGTTCTCAACTTATAACAGCTCATTTGGTGGCCGATCAAAGTTATAACACCAGGGGAAAAAGGGACTTATGACCGCTTTTCACACTTACGGCCATTGCAACATTCCCCAGGCTGCTAAGATCAAAATTCAGACACTTGGTTTATAGTTATGACGGTTGCTTTGCCCTGGAATCACATGATCCCCTTCTGGGACCATCTGACAAGCAAAATTCATGGGGAAGCCAGATTCACTTAACATACTTTTTTCCACTGTTGTTCTAACTTAGAACAGTCACTAAAGGAATAGTTGTAAGTTGAGGACTACCAGGACTGGTTGTCAAGCATTGTGTTTATCGAGGAGCTGAATTCTGATTATGCTACCGTGAGGATGCTGCAATGGTCATAAGAGTAGGACTAGTTATAAATTACTTTTTCCTATGCTGTTGTAACTTTGTACAGTCGCTAAACAAACAGTTGTAACTCAAGGAATACCTGTAGGAAGGGAAGTTACGGGGGGGGGTGGAGCACGGAAAAATATAATGGAAAATACCTTTGAGAAAATTGCTGTTTTGGGGGTTTTGCACATAAAAACTGAGTAACGAATAAAGTTGAGATTTGATGTTAATGCCTTATTCTACTGCCGGGGGCACCAACCTTCTGAACCTAACAGATCACCAAACCCCTAATTTTAAATCCTGTGGGCTAGAGTTCCTGGGAAAAATCCCCCAAAAAAGTCTGCAGGAAAATTCCCCACCCCGTTTTCTTACCAATTGATCATTCTTTATTTGGGATCAAAGGATACCGTCTCCAGCTCCGTTCTCAGGAGGAAAGAGAGAGAGAAAGAGAAAGACTTTTGGCTTCATGCAAGGAAAGCAGCAGAAGCTGCAGAAGTCTTTCTTTCTCTCCCCCAAACTCTGCCAAGAAATGAGTCTTTGTTGAGATTTTCACACTTGTGTAACCTCTTGGAGCAGGAGGCCTTGCCAGGGCCCCAAAAGGCCTCATTTCTGCAGAGTTTGGGGGAGAGAAAGAAAGACTTTTTTGCTGTTTCCCTTGTGTGCAACCAAAAAGCAGAAGAAGAAAGAAGTGGAAAAAAGCAAGCCTGATAGCCAGGCCAGGCATGTGGGGGTGAATGGGGCAAGTTCCCACCCTCTGCCCTTTCCCCCTCCCTCACTAACTCATGTTTGTTTGCCAATGCATAGCGACACAAGCCTTATGTTCCCGCAGGCCATGTGGGTGGCGCAGCCTTGTTTTCCCATGCAGCCTGAATTAATTGCTTTGGGGGGTACTTTAGAGGTGACATTTCTCTGCAGACCACCAAAATTTTCTTCAATGGACGCACCAGTAGTCCCGGCCCAGCTGACTGGCGACTACTGTTTCTACTGCACCAAAGGGAGTTGGAAAAGTCAAGCCTTATTTTCATTTTCCCCTTGCTTTCCCACCCTTTCCTCTTTCCCACTTTCCTTCCTAATTTCCCTACCTGATTTGTTATTTAGTTTTTTGCATATTTCTTTGTATGCTATATTTATAAATTAAATAAAAATTGTTGAACTGGGCTTGCTGACATTGGCAGCCCAAGTCAAAAGGGCCGCAGCAGAGAATATAGCTACACCGAGACTTCTCAGAAAAACAACAAACTGAATGAAAACTGCTGGTGACCTTTCTAATGCTGGCACCATAGAGTGTATCTTTAACTTACTGCCCCTGTGTCTGGTTTGTCGCAATTGCAACGTGGCGATAGGTACAGCAACTCGCAGAGGTGTTAATGTCATGAGGCCGCAGAAGATCATGGTTGCCCTCCCCTCCTTTTGGAGAGCTTTAACAGCTCCCGCTGTCTTAAGAAAGTTCAAAACATCCTCAAAGATCCATTCATCCTGGGCACCTTTTTTTTTTAACTATTACCATCTGGCAGATGGTACAGGATAATAAAAACAAGCACAAATAGGCTGAAAAACAGCTTCTATCCCAGGGCAGGAACTCTGTTGAATTCTACTGTATAGGGCAGGGTTGGTGCGGTATGGAATGTGAAGGATGTGTGTTTGTGTTAATTTTCATAGTCATGATGTGCACTGAAAATGGTGTTTGATTTTGTTGCACGAGGTGCAATGACAATAAAGTAAACTCAACTAAACACCCCCAAAATTGAATAACACATTTGATATCAGAGAGCAACACGCAAAAGGTAGAAAACCCTACTCTACTCACCAGTCACTCTAAAACTAGAATTTGCCAGTGTTCCAAATCTGCAAGAGAAAAAGAAAAAATAGGAAAGGAAACAAAAGAAGAAATTCTCACTGTATGCTGGATTAAATTAGGCTGTTCCAGTCTCTTCTTAAAAACGTCTAGTGATGTGATGACACCACACAAGTTAACTAGGGGAATTCTGGGAATCCCCAGAATACAGTATGACAAAGTTGGGAGGGAACTTGAAAGTCTTCCAATCCAACCTTCTGCTCAAGCAGGAAACCCTATATACCGTTCCCGACACATGGGTATCCAATCTTTCCTTAGAAACCTCCAGCGATGTGATGACTCCACAGATGCTGACGGGGGAATGGTGGGAGTTGAAATCCACCCATCTTTAGTTGCTGAGATTGAGAAGACCTGGAGTAATTATCATGCAATGCTCCAAGCCATTTGGCCAGGTTACGGTTAACGTACTCCACTTCTCTACATTCTCTCTGCCTCCAGGCTCGAAATTTGGGGCCTGGTCAATCTGGAATTGCGCTGCCTGTAGCCCGATCTAAGCATAGTTCGCAAAATTGTCTGCTACAACATCTTGCCTGTCAACAACTTCTTCAGCTTCAGCCATAATAATACAATCGATACAAACTCAAGGTAAACCTCTCCAAACTTGATTGTAGAATATACGACTTCAGCAACAGAGTGGTCAACACCTGGAATGCTCTACCTGACTCCATTGTTGCAGCTTCAAACCCTCACAACTTCAACCTCAAACTGTCTACCGTGGACCTCATCCCATTCCTAAGAGGTCCTTAAAGGGGGCATGCATAAACGCACCATCCTTGTCCTACTGTCCTCATTTATCTGTGTTTACTCCCTTTGTTCTTGTTTATGCTCATACTTATACTTGTTAATTTGTACATGTTTGACAAACAAACAAACAGGCAGATGGATGTTCGCTCTAATAAACCAGGATCCTTCCTGCGATTCTTCTGCTCCCTATTTTCCTTACCACTGACTTTCCTCGTGATGTCGCTTGGGAACTAGTGGATGTGGTCGTCTCCTCACATACACTTCAGTGTCAGCAGTCTCCTGCACGGCTTGCTCTGCAGGCCAACGGAGAAAAAAGAAACCGAGATCAAAGAGGTTAATTCACACTCGGCCATCTCAAGAAAACAAGATCCAGAGGTTTAACACTCTACATCCCTAAGTGCTAACCTGCTCAGGAAAGAAGAAAGGTGCTTGCAAAGTATTGGATATTTGTTTTACATAAAGGCACTAAAACCAGTTCACATGCATGTATTTCAAAAATATTTTGCATGAGAACCAGTTTGGGGTTGTGGTTAAGGCACCAGGCAAGCAACCAGGAGACAGTGAGTTCTAGTTCTGCTTTAGGCACGAAAGCCAGCTGGGCAATTTTGGACCAATTACCAGGTGACTGTGAGTTCTAGTCCTACCTTAGGCATGAAAGCTGGCTGGGTGACTTTGAGCCAATCACCAGGAGACGGTGAGTTCTAGTTCTGACTTAGCAATGAAAGCCAGCTGGGTGTCTTTGGGCCAATCACCAGGAGACGGTGAGTTCTAGTCCTTCCTTACTGGATGGCTTCAGGTCCATCCCCCTCTCCAAGCCCAACTCATGTCACAGGGTTGTTGTTGTGGGGAAAATAGGAGGGATAAGGAGTATTAGGCATGTTCAATATCTTGAGTTACTTATGAAGTAATACAGAGGGATAAACATCTATCAACAAATACAATAAATATAGCTTTAATCCTCAGATCACTGGTTCAGTGACCCCTTATAATAATTCCACCATCATCCAAAGATATATGAAGGTATATATCCAAAGATATATGAACCCAGATGGGCAGAAGATGGAAGGGAGGGGGTTTCCATAAGATGTTATCAGTGCTCAGTGAAAATGGATTAGCTGATTAAGAGATGCTTTCCTTGGTATCCTTCCATATCCCCAGTTTACTAGACTACTCCATGTTATACTAGTCTAATTTTTTATTATAGTCTGTTCACATTTATTGGAATAACATTCTCTATAGTCTGTTCATTATTTATCAGAATAAATAGAAAGACTTTACAAATCACTTTCTCAGGTCTTTCTATTATGTTACTCCAATAAATACTGCATTCCTTCTATTATGAGGCACAGTCACGATTCCTGTCCAAAACAATGATGGGAAATTTTACACAGTTTTTTTTTTAAACAAATGGTCTTTTTTTTTTTCATGTGAAGAAAAACCAGGAAGTTGCAGGCAAAGTTCAACCAGAATGAAAAATTAATGATTGTGGAACACTGCTGCTGGCTAACATCCTCCTCAAAATTGATTAATTCAGGGGGTGATGAACTGAGGTCATTGTTGAGAATGGCCTTGAGATTAAGGATGGACCAAAATATCACTGCTTATTTACACCAGATCAGCATTAGCCTGGTACTGCATAGATAGATTTAAATTCTATTAATCCTGTAATCATTTATAGGGAGAATTGTTGCATCCAGTAAATCATAATAAGGAGGTAGCTCAACTGTGTTTAAAGATTTGCTGAGCCTCACAAACGCATCTTATTTCAATAACCCACCCCTGAAAATCCAGGATAGGAGATTTGTTTAATACATAAATACATATTTTTTCTCAACCAGATGCAGTTTCCGGATGCAATGGCTTCCCCATAACATAATCCACCATTGGCTATGCAGATAAAATCCCACCCATCTGGAAAACCGGGAAAAACAGTGCAAGCATCACGCTTTTCCCAATTCCAGCGGCCTCTTGCCTTGTCTTGGATTCTGAGTCCCATCTTCCTAGCCACAAATGGCAACGGAAAATGATATTATAGTCCAAAAGTAGGAGGGAGCCAAGCTGGGCAAACGATGCATTTTCTAGACATGCAAACGGACTCAATTATTCTTTGACCACCCATGAAATTTGGGTTGCCAACAAGGACTCACCAATCTCATCCAGGATATTCTGCTGAGCTGTATGGTGAGCTTTCTCCTGTTCGTTTAAAAAAAGAGAAGGTGGGAAAGACACACATGAATTGGAATATATTTAGAATATTTATATATTATAACTATATATATAACTATATTTAGAATATAGAATCATAGAGCTGGAAGGGGCCTTGGAGGTCTTCTAGTCCAGCCCCCTGCTCAAGCAGGACCCTTAAGCCATTCCAGTCAAATGGCTGTCAGTCTGTTTTTAAAGCCTCCAGTGATGGAGCACCCACAATTGCAAGAGCACAGCTATGCCATTGATTAATTGTTCTTATTGTCAGAAAGTTTATCCTTACTTCTAGGCTGGGTGTCTCTTTAACAAGCTTCCACTGAGACTTTTTGTCCTGATTTCTGTAACCTAGGCTGTTCTAGATTAGAGAGGGGGGGAAGAGAGGGAGGGAGGGAAAGAGAGAGAAAGAAACAGAGAGAGGGAAAGAGAGAGAGAGGGAGGGAGGGAAAGAGAGAGAGAGAAACAGGCAGAGGCAGAGAGAGAGAGGGAGGGAAAAGAAAGAGAAACAGAGAGGCAGAGAGAGAGGGAGGGAAAGAGGGAAGGAGGGAAAGAGAGAGAGAGAAACAGAGACAGAGAGATAGAAAGGGAAAGAGAGAAAGGGAAAGAGAGAGAGAAAGGGAAAGAGAGAGAGAGAGAAAAAGAGCTTGTTCTAACAGGATGAACTTTCAACCAACACAAATAGCAACTGAAATGTTCATCAGAATACCATATATCTGCAGGGCATCACGTTTGGGGAAAATGGGTTTATTTCTTTTGAGATGGCTAGATTTCCCCCCCCCCCC
>BHFT01035859.1:118388-153381 GCA_004320025.1 Laticauda laticaudata
TCCCCCCCCCCCCCTAATACTGGCTTTAGGTGAAATCTGAACTGAACCTCTTCAGACTTCACCCTCCCTGCTGAAGTTTTTTTTTTTTAAATATTTATATATTTTTTCCCTTAAATATACATAAGTGCTTAATGTACAGTGTATTGCCTGGATCCATTTGCTTATAAAACAGAATGGTATCATAGTAATCATAACTATAATAATAGTAATCATAACAGTAGTAACATTTACTAATTTATAATAATAATCTTTCATCATTTACTTACACATATTTTTCCCTCTATTTTCTACCTCTTTTATCTAACCACTGATAAAACAAGATCCCATGTTGAAAAGTATTCTGTTTCTTCTTTATCTTTTATTTTTAGTATCAATCTGTCCATCTCCGCACAATCTAGTATTCTTTTTAAATTATATTTTCATCACCCTCCCCATTGAAGTTGTTAAAAGGAGAGGAAAATGCAAAAAAAAAAAAGGTGGTAAGCATTTTTGTTTCCTAAAAGCCTCTCTGGTGCTAAATACATTAGAGTGACTCCAGTTTGACCTGCTTCAGATTGTTTTCTTTTAAAGGCATGGCTGGTATGCTGGTTGAATATCAGATCTGCTGCAAGAGGGCAGCCCAAGATTCTTGCGGAAGGTTAAATGAAATTTAATGCTAGCAAATGAATTGCCTCCTGCTAGATCCACTTCTTCATTTATGCTCTCCCATCTACCTATCGTGAAGTTTCCAGGGAAATTGAGAAATCTTTTCCAGAGAACAAACCAAAGCAGTCAGAATGGTAACTACATCACGGGAAAAGTGAGTATATACCAGGGGTCTGCAACCTTAAAACACTCAAAGAGCCATTTGGACCCATTCCCCACAGAAAACACTGGGAGCCACAAAACCTGGGTGGGCATGGCCAACTCAACATCACTCCCACCCAGTCACATGACAAACACACCTGCCACACCTACCTAGGTTTTGTGGCTCCTGGTGTTTTCTGTGGGAAATGGGTCTCTCTCTCTCTCTCTCTCTCTCTCTCCCCCTCCCTCCCTCTCATTTCTATTTTTTTGGGTTTTATCTTCTCAGGCTAGGTGAGGAGTGAGTGGGACAGGAGGCCGAGAGGCCGGGCCAGACAGTATGGTGGGCTCACCCAACAGGGAGCCACAGCAGAGAGCCCAAAGAGCTGCATGCGGCTCCAAAGCCGCAGGTTGCTGATACCCAGTATATACTGTTCACATAGATACAAAACTCAAAAATATTTCTCTGGTTTTTTAGAGTTGCCAGCAAAAAGAGATGGGGGGGAGTAGTGCATTCCTTAAATGCTTCATAAATAAGCTCTAGGCAACTGAAGCTTCTGGCATGCAAGAATATTACTGGAGACCATGATTGATGACTCTTGGCTATGGATGTGTCCCATTGGAGAATATACATCCAGGGGGTGGGGGGAAGACCAGGGTCAAGGGTGAAATGAACGATGTGTCTCAGAGTCGGCTACACCCAGGTAGCACCGGCATGTTCATTCCTAATAAATCTTCTTTAAACTCTGAGAAATGCAGCTAGAGACTCATGATTTAAATGGGGGTGGGTGCCGGAGCCCTAGCAACAAGTCGTTTTTGGATGAACAAATAGAGACATTAAGAGCTGGAATACTGGAAGCAGAAGGAATTATTAAGTCGTTGCGGCACTGTTTCTGCAAACATTACTACTTCCTTCAAAAAGGTGTCATCTGACAAGCGAGGTCCAAACTTGAGTAAAGGAGAGAGAAAATCTTCAGAGGGTTAAAGAAAGAACTCTACCCTACTGTAAATATGCCTTCACTATTGATTATCGATAGTGAAACAGCACAAGTCTTTACAGGAGACCAAAACAGGAACAATTTTTATAGTACAAGCATTCAGTAATATCATCCTGGGATGTGTGCTTTATGTTCATTTTTATTAAACCCTAGAAACATTATTTTTTTTCATTAAAAAAATAATAATCCGGCTTAAGAGAAGCCTGTCTGTTCTATGGTTGAACTCTAAAATGCATCCATGACCTTGATTTGATACATAAATGCACTTGAGGTTTTTAAAGAAGAGAGTGGACAGCCAGTTGCCTGAAATGGTATAGGTTGTCCTGACTGAGAAGCAACTTGGACTAGAAAAGTGGTCACCAACCAGTGTGCCAGGAACCACTGGTGGTCCATGAGAACATTTTGGTGTCCACAGAGAAATGTCACCCCCTAAGCAATTAATCAGGCTGCGTGGAAACACAAGGCTGTGCCACCCACATGGCCCGCGGGAACACAAGGCTTGCATTGCTTGCATTGCGAACGTGAGGTAGTGAGGGGAGGGGGGGACTTGCCCCCCTTGCCTCATGCACCTGGTCCAGCTACTGGGCTGCTTTTTCCACTTCTTTCTTCTTCTGCTTTTGGCTGCACACACAGAAAGCAGCCAAAGTCTTCCTTTCTCTCCCCCAAACTCCACCAGAAATTAGTCTTTGGGACCCTGCAAGGGATCCTGCTCCAAGAGGCTGCACTGGCAAAGACTCATTTCTGGTGGAGTTTGGGAGAGAGAAAGAAAGACTTCTGCTACTTTCCTTGCACAAAGCCAAAAGTCTCTCTCTCTCTCTCTCTCTCTCTCTCTTTTTTTTTTTTTTTCCCTGAGAAAGGAGGAAGACAGTATCTTGTGATCCCAAATAAAGAACGATCAATTGATAGGAAAACGTGGTGGGGAATTTTTCTGCAGGCTTTTTGAGGGATTTTCCCAGGGTGTCTGTTGCTTTCTGCAGAGACTCTGAGAAAACGTCAGCAAGCCACCGTCAGTCAAAATTCATACTAATGGTCCACGGGATTTAAAATTATGAATTTGGTGGTTCCTGAGGTCCAAAAGGTTGGTGACCCCTGCACTAGAAGACTTCCAAAGTCCCTTTAAACTCTGTTATTCTTTTGTGTTCTGTTTGTAAATCAGGTTAGAGGAGCAGGTTTTTCATAATAAAGAAACACATGCCCATTTATATGGGAAAAAATGCTTATCCCTTTACAGTTTGCTGATTCTGGAGATTGCCATCATGGGGAAAAAAACTGATTCCATATTGAAAGGGGAGTTAAGATACCTTCATGCTAAGATCTGGCATGTTTAACTATGCCTTGTGGAATAAGCCACCTCATGTGGATTCATGGAACACACTAAACCATAAGCCACAATTTACAAACCAGAGTTGAGTCTAAGAATGCATTTTGTTTGGTTTCTGCTCTGCAGGTCACACAGAGCCTTTAACAAGACCTAAGCAGGGATGAGTCTGTCCAGTGATTTAGTGCCAGGAGAGACCAGAAGGTATATTAATGGGTCACGCTGAAACAGATATGAAGAGTGTGCTAAATATTCCATGGCCAGCCCTATAATCTGGATGTCCATTTTAGGAGAACATGGCTTTAGGGCCATTAATGTTGGGCTGAACTTCAAATAGTCCCTTCGGGATTTGTTCACCAAGACAGGCAGATGACACAACAGAATTTGTACTAGATCAGCCAGTAGATTTGCAAATAATTAAATGGTTAGTTAATTGAATAGTCGGAATAACTTCTTCTACATACAACCTTGACCTTCTGTCTTGTTAAATATATATGGATGGGTTGTGAGATGCACTTGTTTTAATGAATCTTCTTGCAGAAATGCAGGCCGGTTATAGACAGAGTTTATAAGCTGTGCTAAGAGGCAATTTATCTCTAATCATGGTTTGCTGGTTAGGTTCACACAACCTGCTAAACCATTAAATCTGATGAGCAAATTACACAACCCAGGTTAGCAACATGCCATTCTGTCATCATTTAATATGCTATGCCCAAACAAAAAGGGGCTGCCACAAAGAAGAGAGAGTCTAGCTATTATCCAAAGCACAAGAAGGCAGGACAAGAAGCAACGGGTGGAAACTCAAGGAGAGAAGCAACCTAGAATGAAGGAGAAATGTCCTAACAGTGAAAACAACTTGCCTCCAGAAGTTGTAAATGCTCCAACACCGGAGGCTTTTAAGAAGTGATTGGACAATCATTTGTCTGAAATGGTATAGGGTTTCCTGCCTAAGCAGGGGGTTGGACTAGAAGACCTCCAAGGTCCCTTCCAACTCTGTTACATTCTGTTTCTAAAAAGCCTTATACAAGGGCTTAAGGATGAGAAGTTTTTATACAACCAGCAAAGTAAGTGTCTAGGTTTTCTTCCATCTGCTGAACCACAATTAAACTCAATCCAAAATTTGCCGAGATACTTGTCTGGACCATAGTTTTTTTCTTTTTCTTTTTGGTAACATAAAGTACTGAAAGCTAGGCAATCAGCAAACATGAATGAAACCACCTGGATGCTTTGGAATTGTGATTTTGGAGAAAATAGTTGAGAATACCTCCACTGCCAAAAGAACAAATAATAAAAACCAAATTGCTTGCAAAAAACCCCACAAACCCCAAATATTGAAGCTAAATCTTAACTATTTTGGACACGTTATGGGAAATGGGGAATCTTTGGAGAAATCTCTGGTTCTCGGAAAAAAAATTCAGGCATTTGGAAAAGAGGTCAGCAGAAGACACTAATAGAGGGGTCTCCAAACTTGGCAATTTTAAGACTTGTGGACTTCAACTCCCAGAATTCTCCAGCCAGCTATGCTGGGGGTTGAAGTCCACAAGTCTTAAAGTTGCTAAGTTTGGAAACCTCTGCACTAATATCACCAGCTTACAAGATCTCAGAGACAATTATGGATGACAATTCTGGGAAAATGATGCCCTTCAACCCATGAAAATTCAAAAGCGGTTGAATAAAGGAACAAAAATACAAGATGTGACCCAATCCACATGGACATGTGGATTGGAGAAGAAATCACAGTCTGAATGACCTTGTTGGTTCACCTTGTAGGTTGAGGACTTCAAGAGATTCCCACAAAACTGAAGTCCAGCCCCTCTGTTGTATTTGATTTGGATTTTATTGTGGCTCACCTGATGTCCTTTTCCTGCAGATTCTCTCTGGTGGATGCTGTGATCAGAGTGATGTTGCTTATGGGTATCTGTGCCAAACAAAAGACCAGTTAGCTTCTGCATGGAGGCCTCCAGCTCTTCCTCCGTGTGTTCCAGGGCTTTTCCAGCACGGCTGGCAAACTGACTGTAGGAAGTTGAGGGCTTCTCATCCTCTGGCTTCTTTTTGATCTCATCATCTGGCTTCTGCTTCATCAAAATAATGATTAAGACAAGCAAAGCCATGCACAGATAGGCAACCCAGAACTCATCCATTCTAGCAGATTCAGGAACCCAACTTCAGCCAGAACTTTCAATATTGCTGCAATAAATAGCAAAATTGGTAAAGTGTTCAGCAAGTTTTCACTATTCTTTAGGAGGAGGAAAAAAAATACAATACTCCAATTAAGAGCACAAATAAATCTGTTCCACCTGATATTTTGGAAAATTGAAGTTAGAACTTCCTTGCTTAAAGAGCTTTCATCCTCCTTAGATGTTCTACGATGTTCTTCTCCAGCAAACACAACTGAGGCTTAATCGTATGCAAGTTACAGAAAAGCTCCCTTTTTCTTAGATGTATTGAATTGAAAATCTCATTTCATGTTCTCATAATGCCCATTTGCTGTTGCTGCTTCCCTGGTGGCTGGTGAGCACTAGATGATTCTTCAGACCAGCGGTGATCAGACTCCCAGCCAAAAATATCAATCAAGTTCAGGAATAGTTTTCACAATTATCCAATGCTCCTTTGCTATGTCAAATAGGCAAGTCCTATATAAATAGTCTTGTTTTTTCAAAATCCAAGATATTAAATTCCAGTACTTGTGATCAGATCCAGGATGTTTTAATTTAGTTCCTAAGACTTGTAAATCAATGAACCAAGGACACTTATCCAAAAAATGTTCTTTAAAAAAAAAAACTGCAGACCTAAACCTACAAGCTAAAAGCTACTTTTAAAAAAGATTTGCCAGAAGAGAAGACTCAGCTTTTTGAATTGTAAGAACCACCAGTAATTAGAAAGTGTAAATCTTGAAATCTCTTGAATTTATCCCCAAGGATACTTGCTCATCAGGAAGTAGAGGTTAGTTGCTTTATATGGCTATTGAAGTCAAACTCTTTCTCCTATGACACTTTTTTTTCACTTAGGAATCTAGTCAATAGGCCAATTAAAATATGACACCCACCCCCATCTTTAGCCAATCCTGGAAGAGGGTCATATTCATCATCTGAACAGCCAAAAAGTGAATGAGAAGGGCTGGCTGGTAGAGCTGAACCTTGTAAGCCAAACTTGGACATAGCTGAGTTCCTGCCAGACGTTTTTTATTACTGGAGAGAATGCCAGAGCTAGAAGGAAAAGCGATATCAAGCTATCACCTATATTTTCTATTTTACACTTGATTTGCTGACCGCTCAGCCACAGCTTGTAAAATTGCCCATTCTTAACAACTGAGTTTCTTTTCCTGCCACCTAAACATTTAAAGGTGAGGGTTAGGGCAGTGGTGCCCAGCCTTTTTTGTACCAGGGACCGGTTTCATGATTATTCATTCTTCCACGGACCGGTACCTGAGTAATGCGAGACTCCACCNCTTTTTTGTACCAGGGACCGGTTTCATGATTATTCATTCTTCCACAGACCGGTACCTGAGTAACGCGAGACTCCACCGCCATCGGGACAGCTCTTCGTTCAAAGCTGCCCCCCCCTTGATGAAACTAAGTCGCGAAGATTCCTTCAGCACCCAAACGCCGCTTTCCAACCGAAATCCCGGAAGCGCCGTCGAAACAAGATGGCGGCGCCCAAGCTTTGCGGCCCGGTACAAAATGATCCACGGACCAGTACTGGTCCAGGGACCGGTGGTTGGGGACCCCTGGGTTAGGGTGCTCAGTGGCGAAGATGATAAGCTTGTCGACCAGAAATGTCGGCAGTTTGGTGGTTCGAATCCCTAGCGCCATGTAACGGAGCGAGCTCCGGTTACTTCTCCCAACCTAGCAGTTTGAAAGCAGGTAAAAAATGCAAGAAGAAAAATAGGGACCACTTTGGTGGGAACAGCGCTCCATGCGCCTTCAGCATTTAGCCATGCCAGCCACATGACCACAGAGACATCTCCGGACAACGCTGGCTCTTCGGCTTTGTAACAGAGATAAACAAAGCCTTCTAGAGCCGGGAATGACTAGCACGGATGTGTGAGGGAGACCTTTACCTTTACCTAAATATTTAAAAGATGCAGAAGAATCATCAAATCAAAAAAATCGTGTACGGGGCACAGAAGCAATTCAAGGTATAGATAGTCCACGGCTTACGACAATGGAGGCCAAGATTTGTGTTGCTAAGCAGGACATTTAAATGAATTTTGC
Source organism: Laticauda laticaudata (assembly GCA_004320025.1). Lineage (NCBI taxonomy): Eukaryota > Metazoa > Chordata > Lepidosauria > Squamata > Elapidae > Laticauda > Laticauda laticaudata. Next base: position 125,702 of record BHFT01035859.1, read on the forward strand.
CCCATTTTACAACCTTTCCTTCCACAGTTGTTAAGTTAGTCACACAGATGTCAAATGAATTCGGCTTCCCCATTGACTTTGCTGTTCAGAAGCTCTCAGAAAGGGATTATGTGACCCCAGGATGCTGCAACCGTCATAAATTGTCAAGTATGTGAATTCTGATCATGTGACCATGGGAATGCTGTTAATGGTTGTGTGAAAAATGATCGTAAGTCACTTTTTTCAGTGCTGTTGTAACTTCGATCAGTCACGAAGTGAACTGTTGTAAGTCATGGTGTCAAGGCTCCAATTAATCCACCCCCATTCAAATCAAGTCTCTAGCCACATCTGAGTAAAAAAAAAAATGTTTATTAGGAGTAACCTTGTCGGCGTTACCTGGGTGCAGCCAACACTGAGACACATCATTCATTTCCCCCTTGACCCTGGTCTTCCCCCCACCCCCTGGATGTATATTCTCTAACCAGACACATCCATAGCCAAGAGTCATCAATCATGCTCTCCAGTAATAATCTTGCACGCCAACAGCTTCAGCTACCTAGCAATTATCTGAAGCATTTCAGGAATGCGCTACTTTTCCCCCACTCCCTTTCTGCTGGCAACTAAAAAGACCAAAGAAGTATTTTTTTAGTTGATACACGAACTAGCTATATAAGACATCCTTCTGGAGGATTGAAACCAATGGCTTAAGAGAATGAATTTACTAAGGCAACCAAAAAAAGTCCTTTTTTGAACCTCTTGGGATAAATGAACAAGGAAAATCAGAAATATCTTGTTCCTCCAACAGTTTAGAAAAAAATTTCTGAAGGTATAAATTTGAAGGCTGACAGTTGACCTAGTCTGGTTTGTTCTTATTTCTTTAACTGACATTCAATCCTCAAGATGATAAAAATAATTGAGCAGAAAATCTCTCTTTCAGAATTCCTAAATAGCCACAAATGCCTAGCCAATGGCCAATTTTTTGTACATTGTGGTTTGGGTTCACACATCAGACTAAGTTACTATAATGGCTAGATTCATCCAACATGCTGTTGATTTGAGAATAGCTTTACACTAAAGTCTCATTGATATCAAGCACCCACATTTTTATCACCTAATTACGGGGATGCTGCAAAGGTTATAAGTGTAATTTCTGGTGTAAGTCACTTTTTCCCACTGTCATCGTAACATGGAATTTGCTAAACAAATGGTTGCAAGTTGAGAACTACCTCTGCTCCAGAAGTAAGTTAAAAAAAAGAAAAGAAAAAAAGCAAGATGCACAACCTGGATCTGTTTATCTGAACTTTGATCCAGTGGGAACAATACCTTGATCTGCTCAGGAGCTTTCTATGCTCCCTTGCTGAGAGAAAATCAAACAAAGACTCCAAAGGTTTGAGTCATGCATAGAGACGGTTTGCACGGACAGATTGTCCTCTCTGATCTTAGTGTTGGTTGTGAGAACCTCTGATGATATTCTGCACCCCATTGTTTCAAAATGATAAATGCAGTGGCCAAGATTCAAAGGCTCCCACAAAGCATGCTAAATCACAATGAACAATCCTTCTTGATATCCAGATTTTACGGAAGTGCCTAAATTGTAGACAAGTTAGATCAGCTGCACTTTTGAGCATCAGCATACAGGAATGAGCAGAGAATTTCCAATTCTCTCCTTGCTAGGAAAACCTATTTCTGTATAGAAAGTTGGCAGAGCAAAGTACTATATTTGTCTAAAGGCAGAAAGATCAAACTTGGTTATGACCTGTGGTCAGCTGACAATCCTCTGTGAGCATATGTTTTGGCTTTTTGGAAGAATTTAAAGAATGGAGTATCCAATAAGCCATGATAATTTTCACACATTCGTGCCTCATCTGATTTTTTTTCCATCTGCTTGCAGGGGGTGTGTGAAGAGAAAGCAGATTTGCTCGTATCTTGTTCATTTTATGTACTTATTTTTTAAATTGATATGCTGTCCATCTCACTGTCAGGCAACTCTCCTTAGCTCTCAATCACTTGTCCCATTTAGGAAAGCATTTGCATAGAAAAATGCATCAAATCAGGTATTCCCTCCTGCAGCATAAATTTACCACTGAATTTATAAACCCCGTATTTTATTCTTTCTTTATCAACGTAGAATTTGCCAATTGGGCAATTCCCCCCCCCCCTTTTCTTAGGCCATGCTTGCCATTCTATGTCCCCCCCCCCCATTACTTCTTCCCACCCCCATCCCCAAAAAAGGAGCCTTTTCAAAATCAGTATCCCGGGGCCTTGCTTAGAAAAAATTGAAGCAGAATTCCTCTTGCGATGGTCTGAATTTAAAAGAGGAAGGGTCTGTTGATCTGAGACAAGCTGGGGGTTGGCAGCAAGAAGGTTCCTGAAGGTTCCTGAAGGTTCTGGCTCCTTCTGCAGACTTTCTGAACACCTGGCTTCTCTTCTTCCAAGTCTCTTCGTTCACTTCTGTGATGTGAGCTGCTTTCGAAGCTTAGGATGGATGGAAAGGTAGAGATGAAAGATCAATGCAAATGTTTTGAAAGGCTGATGTTCCCTGCGCTCATTTTCCCTTGCTAGTTCATCGAGTTGGAATCTGTAAATTGAGGATAAGCTGGAAAGCAGCCTCTACATTTTCTTTCCCTCTGGAAACATCATAATATTAAAAACTAGACCTAATGACTGCCTAGTTTGCCATACTAGGGTATTCTATAATGAAGAGAGTCAATTACCATAAATAGGATCGATCAAGATCTGGTTAAGTTCCTTCTCCAGACAGTTTGGTCTAGTGGTTAAGGCACCAGGCTAGAAAATGGGAGAAGTTGATTTCTAGACCTGCCTTAAGGATGAAGGCCAGCTAGGTGACTATGGGCTAGTCAGCAGGAGACTAGTGAGTTCTAGTCCTACCCTTAGGCATGAATACTGGTTGGGTGATTTTGGTTCAATCATCGGGAGACTGAGTTCTAATCCCGCCTTAGCCATGAAAGCCAGCTGGGTGACTTTGAGCCAATCATCAGGAGACTGTGAGTTCTAGTCCTGCCTTAGTCATCAAAGCCAGCTGGATGACCGTGCACCAGTCCTTCTCTCTCTTTCTCAGCCCACCTCACAGGGTTGTTGTTATGGAGGAAAGCATGATGGATATGTTCACTGCCTTGAGTTATTTAAAAAAAATAATAAAGTTATTATAATAACTTTATTATTTATTTATTATAAAATAATAAAGTAATAAATTATAAATAATAATTTAATAAATTGTTAAAAAATAAAGCAAACAAACAAATCACTTATATTCCAAGGCCGTTTCCAACTTGCAACCTGCTCCCTACATATAAAATAATAAAAATGGGATAAAAAATAAAAAATAAAAAGCCCCCTTCTCCTGACCTGCTTGGAAAAGCTTCAGCTGCTTCTGCCTTTCCTCTGCCATTTTTGCTCGGTAGTCGCCGAACATCAGACGCATCACTTGACGTTTCTTCACCAACACTGCTTTTTTGCTGCGTAACGTCTTGATGGCACGGACAGCTTCCTCCACTGGAAAGAATAGAGTACAGAATAACAGAGCTGGAAGGGACCTTGTAGGTCATCTAGTCCAACCCCCTGCTCAAATAGGAGACCGTACACCATTCTGGAACTGGGTATGTCTAGTCTAATGAAAAGAAGGACTAGGGGAGATATGATAGTATTCCAATATCAGAGGGGCTGTCACAAAGAAGAGGGAGTCAAGCTATTCTCCAAAGCACCTGAAATCAGGAGAAGAAATGGGTAGAAACTAATCAAGGAGAGAAGCAACTTAGAACTAAGGAGAAATTTCCTGACAGGGAGAACAATTAATCAGTGGAACAACTCGCCTACAGAAGTTGTAAATGCTCCAACACTGGAAGTTTTTTAAAAAGATGTTGAATAACCATTTGTCTGAAGTGGGGTTTCCTACCTAGGCAGGGGGTTGGACTAGAAGACCTCCAAGGTCCTTTCCAACTATTCTATTCTACCCAAATAGTTGTCCACTGTCTTCTTGAAAGTCTCAAGTGATGAAGCTTCCACAACTTCTGAAGGCAACTTCTGTTCCATTGGCTAATGGTTCTTACTGACAGAAAAGTCCTCCCTATTTCCAGGTTGAATCTTTCCTGGATCAGTTTCCATCCATTATTCCTTGTCTGGTATTTGAGTGCTTTGGAGGATAGCTTGACCCTGTCCTCTTTGTGGCAGCCCCTCAAATATTGGAAGACCGCTATCATGTCACCCAGCTAACATTGCTTTACCCTTTACCCCAAAGGAATGATCATTTGCCATTCCTCAAAGGCTTGATCAAGGGTCAAGGACATGGATGATCTCAGTAGGACGTGCAGCAAAAATACGTCTTCAGATGTCTTGTAGTGACTGTCAATTCATTGTTTCCATGTGATTCACTTAAGAGCTGCAGTGATTCGCGTCACAACCGTGGCAAAAAAAAAGTTGTAAAATCAGGTGGGACTCACTTAATCGCTGCCTTTCTTAGCAATGGAAATTCTGGTCGCAATTGTGGCTGTAGATCAAGGACTGCTTGAATACAAATTTAGGGTGATGGAAAATTAAATACGACAAACCCTTTTAAAACCCGCTAAATAAATACATGCAGCAGATCTATTTTCTCCCCGAGATAAAATTTAGAAGCGAGTAAGTTAGGTTTAAGTTGTCATTTGGTCACTGTCTGCTTCTGGAACTACCATTTGATATCTCTGTGTCATGATATCATTGGAATCCACCCTGCATTTTTAGGTCTCCTTGAGAGGATGTTGACAATCCTGGAAGGGACATCCTCGAAGTAATAAATGAATCGGGACTGTTCCATTGTTCAATCAAGGTCAATGAAAGGATGAGTGTAAGCGATTGGGAAAGACCGCAATCCAAAAACAGGAAAGACTGCAGGAACAAGAGGTTCCTGCAGAATAAACAGAATAAAGGAGTTGGAAGGGACCTTGGAAGTCTTCTCGTGTCCTGCCCCTGTTGGAGTCTGAATCCGAGGAGGAAAATGAACAGCTGATAGGGAGTGGGAATGTGGCTCTGTTGGCTGTGGAGGAAAGGGCAAATTCCAGCTGGGCAGAGCAGGGAGAGGTAGAACAAGGGAGAGGGAGTTCAGAGGAAGATCCAGGCCCATCCCTTCTTCATCCTAGGGCATGCAGGGAGGAACGGAGAAGAGAGCAATGTGGGTTGCATGGCTTACAGGGGAGGAAAGGGCCCTGATTCCCTTCATTAGNAGAAGAGAGCAATGTGGGTTGCATGGCTTACAGGGGAGGAAAGGGCCCTGATTCCCTTCATTAGCCACAGCTGGGAATGAGAGTTTAAAAGAAATGCATGCTGAGTGCAGCGTGTGCTGGGAATAAACGTGAGTTTATCTTGTGTTGACTTTGGTTATCTGCGTTCCTGGCATGCTTCCAACTGTGTTTAGTTATTGCTGTGCCTTCACATCTGGAATTATTGCTCCTGCATGCTGGACTAATTACCTCATCTTGCCTTCATTGGACTTATAGTTACAGTTTTTGTTGACCATGTTTTGGACTTGATTCCCTGCACCCAAAGGCTGTTCCTGGAAGAGTTTTTCCCCAGCCCAGAAGGGAACCAGGCATTGGGGGCAAAGTTGGAGCTAATAAAGGGACTCCTACTGATTATCTGACTATGTTGCCTTTGTGCCACACTCCGGGTCATCACCTCTAGTCCAAGCCCCTGCTCAAGCAGGAAACTCTATAACATGTCAGACAAATGGCTGCCCAACCTCTTCTTAAGTGTTCTGGAGGCAAGTCGTTCCACTGACTAATGGTTCTTACTGTCAGGAAATATGTTTTTTGTTATTTTCCTTCTGCGTAGGAACTTTCAGACAGGATTAGGAGCCTGTGCCTATGCCCAGAATTGGAAATGTGATAATATTCCTTCCAACACCATGATAGTAAAAAAGAGTCTAGAATGCGCAGAAATGGAGAAGCTTTCAATGGAAATGAAAGACAGGGAAGAAACAAAACACCATGAAATATGGAACCTATGGTTCAACTGGCTAGAAGATAGATGTAACGTAGATAAATGAAAGAAAGGTTATGGTAAGATGAAATAATACTGTGTATAACTATGTAAATAATTGTGTAAATATATGAATATATGCTTCAAATTGAAAGTAAAAATAATTGTAACAATATTTAGTAATAACTTATATATTTAGGAATATGTCAATGTGAATGAACACTGTTGCGAGCACGCTGTAATGTGTGGAAAGCGGTTTACAGAGTCGGCCTGTTGCCCCCAACAATCTGGGTCCTCATTTTATCCACCTTGGAAGGATGAGTCAACCTTGAGCCTGGTGAGTATCAAACTGCTGGCAGTGGGCAGAATTAGCCTGCAATACTACATTTTAACCACTGTGCCACTAGGAAGGAGAATGAGAAAGGGAATAAGAGAGGAAGGGAGGGAGGACAATGGCAATAACACTCAGACTTATATACCACTTCACAGTGCTTCACAGACCTCTCTAAGCAGTTTACAGAGTCAGTCTCTTTGCCCCAACAATCTGGCTCCTCATTTTACCCACCTCAGAAGGACGAAAGGCTGAGTCAACCTTGAGCCTGGTCAGATTTGAACTGCCAAATTGCAGGCAGCTGGCAGGGAGCAGAAGTAGCCTGCAGTACTGCACCCTAAGCACTACACCACTGTGGCTCAGTATGGATGTGATTGGCCATTGCTGTGATATAATATCTAGGGGGTTTTCTTTTTCTTTCTTTCCCAGGCAAGTCTGGAGGTTTTCCATCCTAATACAGATCAGGCCTAACACTGCTGATCTTTTCTGAGATAATTCAAGGTTGGCTGACTGCTGCCACCTGCTGATTCCTGCAAGGTTCTTCGTTATGAAGAATCACTGTCTATCATAAACTTCTTAAAATTGCAGCCTTGAAGTTCATGTGTTCCCCCCAACCAGTAGGAGGTCCATAAAATCATGAAGACTTGTTTGTTCTCAGGCCTTGGGTTGAGATGAATGGGGCCCCTTGTTGGGTGTGGTCCTTGTTATTTCTGTGTCCATCTGCATAGATTTATCGGACCCCATCTTGTTTTGGCTTCTATTGGATTTTTTTTTTTTTAGGTTAATATATTGTGACCTGCTCAGAGTTAGTTGGGAGTTGGAGAGGGATGAGGCCTAAGTTGAATGAAATAAATAAGCAAACGATTGATTTCAAGCAAGCTCACTCACTTTGTTTTGGGGTGGATTTTTGAGTCTTGAGGCCGAGTTCCAGCTGTTCCACACACCAGTCTACCTCTCTCTTCAACTGATCATCTGGCTGTTAAAATTCAGGGGGAAGGAAAATGAGAATTAGTTGAGCCCGACACTGTGAGCTAACCTAACTAGAAGCTAGGTACTTCTAGCACCTTGTTTCTCCAAGTTATCTCACAAGAGTTCTCTAACTCAGTGGTTCTCAACCTGTTCTGACCAAGGCTTCCAAGACCGTAATTACGCACACACTTATTTTAAAAATAAGTCTTGTTTTATTGCAATGTTGGGAATTATTTCCATTCCCAGCTGGTAATGAATCTCAAACAGTCCCTCGAGATAAGCACCCACCTTTCTTTCCTATGAAGTGCTGCCAATAACAGAAGTGTCAAATGAACTAGAAAAAAACCAATCAAAGTACAGAGCTTCAAGAATGAATCTGAACCGAACGACTTTGCTTCCTGCAAAGGTTTTGTCATTTTTGCCTGTCCCTTATATCTTAGGGGAGGGGCAATCACCTCCCAGTCTTACTCCCAAGTTGCCCCTTTTGTCTCAGCTGCTCTCGCCTTCTAGCAGCTCTGTGCATACACACACTGGGAACAGGCTCCCCTGGGTCCTCGGCCTTGCTGCTGCCAGACTCTGAAGGCTCCGGAGTCAGCACCTCATTCCCAGATGGTCCTGGCCTCATCTCTGCATCAGACACAGGATCCTCGTCTAAATCCTCTCCAGACACACTGACTAGTCCCCATTTTTTCCCACTGTCTGATTCCGTTGCCATCTGTACAGGCTGCCAGAGAATCACAACACAACCATACCAAATTTAAGATGTTGGACTTCAACTCCCAGAATTCCCCCAGCCAGTCTCTCTTGCTTTGCTAGATGCATTTCAGTTTAAGTGTCAAGGAGTACTGACCTGGTTCAGTCATCATGCTAAACCATCATTTTTTAACTGCATTGTTGTCAGGGTTCCGACGGATGCCCTAATAATTGTGTCATCCTATCTCTGGGTTCAAACTGCATGTGGAAACCTAAAACTTAAACCATGATTTGTAACTCACAATGAGTTCACACAACCCGTTCTTCTAAAACCAAAGAAACTACAGGAGGGTTGTGGCCAATGCCAAACACTGCATTCAAAGAGGGAAAAAGGGACAGCATCCCCTGGAAGATCTGAAGTCCTTAAAGCAAGCTGCTTTGAAATGCAACCTAGTGGCACCTCGACTTTCCATCTTAACTGAGCTACAGGTAGTCCTCAATTTACAACAGTTCGTTTAGTGACTAAAGTTACAGTGGTACTGAAAAAAAAAGTCTCAACAACTCAATTGTGGTTGTAAGTTGAGGACTATCTATACTGATAAATTACCGTAGAGGCTTAATATGAATAGTTCTGCATCATTGATTACTACAGTCTATAATTTTTTGTCAATGAATTTAAAAAAAAACTATCAGTCCTTAACTCACTCCTTGTCTTATCTCACGTTCAACCTGGTCTTTACATGCCTGTAACATCTCAGCTTGTTCAGATGTTCCTTGACCACCAAGCTTGTTGTCTCCACATCCTTGGTCAACCTGTGCTACTTTTGACGGTGGGGGTTTCTTTTTCTTTTTTCTCTTTGATGGTCCACCAGCTGCCACAACCAATTTATCTTCTGCAGACTCTGTTGAAGCTGTGTGCCAACAATTAAAAAAAAAATTAATCAGTTGCTAATTTTAATCGATAACATTAGATTTATATTCCTTTGCATCTCTTTCACTTACCTGAAAATTGTTTCCCAAGGGAAATAATATCTTTTATTCTGTACAGTTAATGCATTACAGGTAGTCCTGAGTGTCCACTCGCTCAACAAATTATGATTGCTGAACTAAGCAACAGCAATGGCACTTAGATTTATATATTGCTTTGCAGTGCTTTACAACCTTCTCTAAGCAGTTTAGAGTCTGCCTCTTGCCCCCAACAATCTGGGTCCTCATTTTATCTACCCCGGAAGGATGGAAGGCTGAATCAACCTTGAGCCTGGTGAGATTCAAACTGCCAAACTGCAGGCAGTCGGCAGAAACAGCCTGCAGTACTGCATTCTAACCACTGCGCCACCACGGCTCTTAGGATAGGACCTCATAGTTGCAGCCCTCACAGCACCTCCATGATCATGATGTGGGCGCTTGGCAATCGGCTCACAATTATGATGTCACCACATTCTGTGGTTATGTGCTTACCATTTGTGATCTTTGCTGCAGGCTTCGAATAAGCAAAGTCAATGGGGAAGCAAATGGTGATTATGCGCCCACAACATGTTGTGATTGCACAGAATTCCCCTAACAGCAGCGATGGGGACTGCCACAACTGCTGTCATAAGCCAGTGTGGTCATGTGATGTTGTACAATATTGCTTAGCAGTGGAATTCTGGCCTCAAATACCATAGTTAAATGAAGACTATCTATAATAAATTCTATTACAGAGATAGAAGCCAGCGCTACTTATAATTGAGTTTGTACTGGAATTAGTTGCCAACTTGCATAAGATCAATAAGTACATATTTCTTTCCAAGGCTTAATTAAAACTTAGTGGTCCCCATACCTACTTGGGTGGCTTCCAATCTTGGTGCCTCTTGCAGAAGACATTCTTCTCTGTGTCTGCTTACACAATCCTTTGCGTCAGTTCTATCAGATTGTGGAGAGGCTGTTGTCACCATAGCTTTCTTGGATGAGATGTCTCTCTCTGGAGCTTCTTCTGCTGAAGTTCCACAGCCAGGATCTATGGCATCACCTGAAGGTGAAGAAGCATCTGGGATGGTGAAGTTGAAAGCAAAGCCAGGCTGCTGTGTTCCCATGGAGAAGTCCAGCATCCTAGAGAGACCGTTACCAGTAGACTGTTCTCTGGAGTCACCCAATCCATGCTCTTCCACTGGGGTTCTATCCGTTTCTTCCGTGGTTCTTTCAGGTAGGACAAAGTTAAATTGAAAGCTGTTATCTGAGGATGCAAGCAATGAAGTCGACGCTGCAGAAGGACTGCCGGATTGCTGCTTCCTGTACATCATGCTGCCCAAAGGAAGGCTGTTTCCTTGTTGCATTTCTACCTGCATGGGCATCACACCTAAAGGTCAGAAACAGAAACATGGGACACTCCCATTAAATCGCCAAAGCATGCTCAATCCAAAGCACCAAATTACACAATCTTTAAACAAATAAAAACAACATATGTCATACATAGTACATGAAACATAAACTGAATGTTGTGGAATTTGGTTCGAGATTAAAAAGGTCCCCAAGCCTTATTAGATATATATTGTAGAGGAGAAGCTGCCTTTGTAACAGCCTCCTAATAATGGTTTCATCTCTTCCCAATTGATTGATGAGTTGGCTACAGGTAGTCCTTGATTTATAACTGGTCGCTTAGTGATCATTCAAAATTATGACAGACCCCAAAAAGGGAACTTATGACCTAGATTTATAACGGTTGGGCCACCTCCACAGTCATACAACTGAATTTTAGGTGCATAGCATGACGACAAGCTCCATTACGATATCTACCTGTATTTCCCTGCTTCTCTACTGGGAGATCAAACTCAGATCTTAGCAGCAGCAAAAACAAGCATCAGCCGATAGAAGAAACAGAAAAGATTGTCAGTGCCTGAAGCTTTTGCAGAATTTTCCTCTTCTGGTTCCTTATCTGTCTGTTCTGTTCACATGAACTGACTGCCTCCATTTCTTTTGGCCACATCCCTAGCTGCTAGGCTGGTGGCTGGATCTCAGAGAAGACAGGACTGGGTGTCAGTTAAGGCAACTGCAGGATGGATATTTCATCAAAAGAAAAACCGAAGGGCTCACTTTGGCTGAAGAAATTTCCATCCATTTTTTTTTCAGCAGTCTTACCATTAACCCTCTTTGCTCCCTAATGTCCATTAAAGGAATGGGGTTCTACACTCGTCTTTTGCAGTTGGCCCCCTTGGCTTAATCTTGTCTGAGCTGGTGCATTTCCAGTTGTGGAGCTTAAGATTCCTCATCACTTGCCAGCATGGTCACAGGCAGCAAAAATGAAAGCTGTAAATCATAATGTGGGGAAGGCCTCAAGTTACAGAAGGCTACTCCAGCTGACTAGGCAACAGCTGCTAGTGGCTTCTAAATAGCATGATAAATTGAATGACAGTGTGGGCTTTTCATTCTATAACTTGGGGTCTTGGTTAGGGACAATGTTGCTTGGTTCTAGGATAAAGGTGAGCAACTTTCAGACAACCCTACCTTCTACCTGCAGATATCCTGTACGAGTGATCTGTCCTCAAGCCAAAGCAAACTTTATCTGCCGTCACAGTACACCAGATTAAAAAAAAGGAAGGAGAGCAAACGAAAGCAATATCTTTTTTTTAAAGGAAGGATCACTGGCATGCGGAAGCCATGACAAACCCATTCAGGTGGTTGCTATAGCAGGAAAGAACCAAAAGACACAGACTCTTAGGACACAAATAAACCTCCAAGTGGCCTCAAGGGCTCTCTAAAAGAATGCAAATGACTAGCTGTCTGCAAGGAATATAAATCCTTCCATTCCCCACCATCCAGTCAGAGCTGAAGAAGCTTCTTGGATGAGANTCTGCAAGGAATATAAATCCTTCCATTCCCCACCATCCAGTCAGAGCTGAAGAAGCTTCTTGGATGAGAAGCAAAACCTCTTCAAAAGAAAAAGAAAGTCCAGTTGTCTCCTGAAAAAGCACCTTTGGGACAACCATGACCTGAATGACTGAGAATCTCTCTACACATGGATGAAAGAATTGGGAGAAGTAGCATGAGTGAGTGATTGACACAAAAGGCAAGACCTGCCCGCTCACCAGCTTTGGCTGTTCTCTTGTTTTCTTCAGCCATTTTGAGACGGTAATCTCCAAAGACATGGTGCATCATTTGCCGCTTCTTCACAAGGGGAGCTTTACGGGAGCGCAATACTTTAAGGATGTGGCGTGTTTCATCGGCTGCTCTCGGAGATGAAGAATGTAAAAGTTACTCATGAAAATCTGGCATTACAAGTAGTCCTTGAATTATGACCAGTCACTTAGCAACTGTTTGAAGTTATGACATACCTCCTCAGAGTGAATTACAACCCCAACTTTGAAGTTTCAATGGCTATCCCCCTTGTGGTCATATAATTGCATTTTGGACACTTAGCAACCAATCCGCACTTACAGCCATTTGCAATGCGCCATTGTCATGGGACCATAATTTACAGTTTTTGCAAGAAACCGGCATTATTTTCATGTGCCTGTGATCTACAGCAGGGTTTCCCAACCTCAGCAACTTAGGTGTGGACTTCAACTCCGAGAATTCCGCAGTTAGCATACTAGGTAGAGAATTCTGGGTGTTGAAGTCACATATCTTAGAAATGGTGAGGTTCAGAAACATCAGTGTTTCAAATGGATCCACAAGAAGAGGTTTTATTATTTATAACTCACCTTGTTTTGGAGTTGGATTAAGACGCAAAAGGCCAGTCTCCAGTTGAGTGATGCACCATTCCAATTCATCCTGAAATGTTGGTTTGGGAGCCTGGATCAATGGGAAATGTACAAGCATCAAGGGCCGGTGTTTTTTAAAAGATGGTTTGCACATGAGCAAAAACTAAATAACCTTTAAATCCCAGTAGTGTTGGTTGTGGCAAAATTGCTGTGCTTGCTAATATTCCCTGTGCTACACAGTAATTAAAATTGCAGGACTCTGACAGTTAGCTATTTCTGAGCATTTAGACTACTTTAATCTTAAGCAAATCAAAGCAGTTTGCCACATCTGTTGCCATAAGGAACACATACCTTACCTCTTCCATTAAGAAAGTTTACAATTGTTCACATAAAATCTCCAGATACTTTCTCTCCCGTTCACCTAGTAATACAAGGTGACACAAGAACATTATTGTGAAATCTTTTTTTCAAAAGGCCCAACTATGTATGCTACATAACTGATAAGCATTTGTAGGAGTGACATTTTCTATATTGTGTGGATAGCTTTACAAAGTTCTCCTTTGAAGATTTTTTCCATTCTATTTTTCCTTTATGTTCATAATAACATTGTAATATATTATGTCTAAAATATTAAAACTCTCATTTATTCAGATCAAGAATTCGTTAAAATTTGTTTTCTCATAAACGGCCCACTTCATTGGCATACAAGATCTGAACTATGTACATATTTATAATTTTTAGTGTATTGTGAACTGCCCAGAGTCATTGGAGTCAAGTGGCATTAATCCAAACCAAATTATAAACAAAGAAATGATAGAAAGCTCCAGAATGGCTCTAGTGAGAGCATTAAATCATTGAAACAGCAGAAAACAAGCAGTAAGAAACAAAGGAATCTACCTGGTCCCAGATACTCTGTTTATTTAGAATATCAAGAATTCCAAGAGTCAATCTGGTGCAGTGGGGAAGGTCCTGGCCTAGAAACCAAGAGATTGTGAGTTCTAGTCATGCCTTAGGTCAAGGATCTTCAAACTTGGCAAGTTTAAGACTTGTGGACTTCAACTCCCAGAAAGCTGCCTTAGGCATAAAAACCCAGCTGGATGATTTTGGGCCAAATCACCTCAAAAGGTTGTTGTACTGGGAAAAATAGCAGCCTTGAATTAACTAAAATATGTTGAAATCTACATATATAAATTTATTTATAAATATATAAAAATCTAATTTTAATATGGTTTTGTGTACAGTATTTATGTTTTTAATTGTATGCTGCCCAGAGTCTGTGACATGACTGGTCTGTAAATTTGATTATTAACAATAAGTTATATATACATACTTTTTTTTTTTTTCCAAGATAACAGAACTTATTCTCAACACAAATACATTTTGCTCTGGGGCAATGCCATACCTCTATTTCCAGTTCTATTTCAGGTTGCTAAAAATGCAAACAGAAAGTATTCAACTTTAAAATTAACCAGAGTTTGCAAAGAGAATTCCTAACCACAACCATTAACAACAAAAACAACCAGAACAATATAGTAATAGTAGTAAGAGGAGGAGGAGTTAGTAGAAAGTCAAGACAGGCAGAAGGAGGACGGAGAAGTAAAGCATTAGTGGTTTGCTAATATAAACCTAATATCAAATCGTGCATCTGTTGCCCTAAAGCAGAGAACCGGCCTTTTAATTTCAGTTTCCAATAAATGCAGGTTATTAATAGCCCGACCGCCTGTGGACCTCTTAATAATCTGCATTTATTGGAAACTGAAATTAAAAGCACTCAAAGGCTTCCCGACTCCAGATTTCATGCCTGACCAGGCCGCGCTCCGTTCCCCCTCCCCCCTTAAATTTACATAGATTCCTCCACCCTCTCTCCAATCCGGATCAATCCACTCTGAAAGACAATACTGAGACCGAAGTCCAGTTTCTTGCACTTAATAGTAAGTTACTCCATTGAGATCCCACCAAAAACACGAGCAACGGAGGCCCCTTCCGTCGCTGGACGGCTTCCCCCGTCGCTCCGGAGCTCGGGGTATTCAGTTCCGCCCGGAAGTCGTTCCTCCCTCCGATTGGCTAGGAAGTCCGTTTTTCTCCCACCCAAAAGAACTGGATCTGTCTGTAAAAACTTACAATAGGGGGCTTTGGACTACTATTCCTATTCTTCTAGAGCAGAGGTCTCCAAACTTTTAAGACTTGTGGACTTCAGCTCCCATAATTCCAGTCAGCTATGAATTGAAGTCCACAAGTCTTAAAGTTGCCAAGTTTGGGGGCCCCTATTCTAGAGAGTCCGGGAATGTTTTCTTAAAGCTGTCCAAATACCTGGAGAACTGGTTCTTGCATACTGGTCATTTTTTTCTTAACTTGTGAAAGGGTAGATTTTTTGTATTCACTTCTGTCAGAAATGATCCAGTGGTGGTTTTTCCTTCTTTTTTTCTCTAATGCTGGGAGAAGTGGGAGGAAAGAATCAGCAGTAAAGGGGATGAACTCAGTTAGGGATTAGGCATTGTTGGAAGATCTGAAGGATGTTAGACGCTGTTCATCTTGTAGAAAATCTACCTCTGCAGTGGCTAGGAGCTAAAAATTACTTGATGGCACTAATCAGCCAAAATCACCCCAGCAAATAGATTTAGTGAAAGTGAAAATTCACTCACAGCTTCCCTCTGTTAGAGAAACAACACATTGGTTGTGGATTGAACATTTTATTTCTCTTTATAAAATATATGCTTTTAAGAAAAATTTCCAAAATTAAAAGAATCAGATAAAATTGGGTTTTGGCTGGAATTGCAATGGCTGAAAATCTAAATTCACAGCATGGCAAAAAGAAGAAAAAATATGGCATGCCATGAAACCAAAAATTCCATTTTTTAAAAGGAACAGCACTGATTTCCCGCCTTTTAATGTCCTTTGCGAAAAATTGGTTTGGACCACATCTCCCATCATTCCCAGCCAACAGTGCTATTGAATGATCATAGGTGTTGTGATCCATTGACTTGCAGGAGAATGAAGTAAACAATGTTGGCATCCATACGTTTGGCTCAATGTGCAGCGTAAAGCATGGCCAGTGTGTTCATAGCTAGGAATATTGCGCGAACCGAGGTCATTTGCTGATAGAATCTTCCTTCTCCAAATATTGTGTGCTCTTAAAGGAATGGTTAACCTGGGGGCCAATAATCCTTTGGATATCTATGGGTAGATTTCAGAAGGTTCTTAATCTTAGAAAAATATTAACTTTTATTTCCACAAACCTTTTAACTGAAATATAACTTTAGAGTATATGGGTAAATATGGCCTCCAGATGTCAAAAATCTTTGTTCAAATCAATGAATCTCACCATCTAAAATTATTATACCCTTAAGAAGCTTATTGCCATTGTTGATTTCTCGCCTCAATCCTTGGAAGCAACAGATATTTTTCCTAGGTTGTGGCATCAGGAAGGTAAGTAAATGAAAAATGAGGCAAACCAGAAGGCTTTAGGAGGGAAATGGAGCTGTGGGCCACTCTGAGTCCCCCTCTTCCTTTGATCCGAAGCTATGCTCAGCTCTATCGAACCACCCCAACTTAAAATTAAAGGATTTTAATTTTATTTTATTAAATAAATATTTTATTATTTATTTTATTAAAATGTTATTTTACCCCAAATTAAAGGATTTCAGGGTTGTAAAAGGGGATATGTATGTATGTATTTATTTTGGGGGAATTTGGGGGCTTAAAAAAATATTGAACTTATTTTAACGTGTTCATTAATTTGTCCGGACTAGTATAAGATCTTCTGCTTGAGCAGAAGGTTGGAGTAGAAGACCTCCAAAGTTCCTTCCAACTCTGTTATTATTCTATATTCTCAACCTTTCAAGTTCAAAATGTTATAAAAACATTCTACAGATTTCAGCAATTGTGGTCAGAAATGGCTCCCAGGCTGTCAAAACAAATGATTTTTGCAGGATGCACGTTTTGCCTTGGGTTTAATGTCACCCCAGATTTTCAACTTAGACAAATATAGTCAGCTGTAACAGTGCTGTATAGAGTTGGCTTTAAATGGGATCAAAGCAGATGACCCCCTCCCAAAGCATCATTCAAATATTCAAGAGGTTGCGTTGCAAGACAAAAGAATGAGGCACTCTGGGGGAAAAATGGCTGCTGTTCCCCAGTACCAGTAAGTTTCTTGATGAACAGTGAGAAAAGACCCTGTCAAGTTCTGGAAGGAGTCCCACCTCATGTCTGTGGGACAGCTACCTGGATCAAGTCGAGAAGAAAAGTTCTACCATCCTCCATCGGGAGGAGGGCAGCCGGCGCTACAGTTTGAGCAGGACTTTTTGAAGAGAGTCTGTGGAGAAAAATGAGGCAAACCAGAAGGCTTTAGGGGGGAAATGGAGCTGTTGGCCACTCTGAGTCCCCCTCTTCCTTTGATCCGAAGCTATGCCCATCCAGCTCTGCACAACTTCAGATGATGAAGTTGTCTTGTCTCCAGACTTCTTCACCGGCAATATAAGTGGCCTGTACATGGAGTCTCTCATCCAGCAGCACAAAATCTGTAGGAAGAAGAAAATGATGCCTCCCACCCCAAGCCTGGTTGACAGGAATTTGAGGAGTTGTTACCCGACTCATTCAGGCACTAACAATATAGGAGAGATGGACATAATTCTTTCAGCCAACCCCAACTGAAATTCACACAATCGGTTAACCTACACCTCCCATAATCCTTCATTCAGCAGAGAAGGATGAGGCAGATGAATGTCTCCAAGGAGAGAATTCCATGAATACCACAGGCACACCTAACATCTAAAGGGCGGAAGATAGAACAAGAATATAAGAGATTCGTGGTTTGGATTCCCACCATCCAGAACCTCTGAAGTAGTGGTGGTGCTGGACCAGGATCAAGGAGAATGAGATCCAATTGAATTATCTGGGAGGTTTTAGCTCAGCCT
Source organism: Laticauda laticaudata (assembly GCA_004320025.1). NCBI lineage: Eukaryota > Metazoa > Chordata > Lepidosauria > Squamata > Elapidae > Laticauda > Laticauda laticaudata. The sequence continues at coordinate 143,233 of BHFT01035859.1, forward strand.
CTTATTTTCAGCTCAGTCTATGTGACAGGATTCTTAATGGATTCCATGTTGAGCTGGAAACAGTACGATCCAAATTTAATCCTTATAAGAGTAAAAATACCTGCGTCGGTATCATAATCCAAGGTTCCCTTTTGATCCTCGATATTTAAGAGCTGAGCAGGATGGAGAGAGGCAGCCTCCAGGGCTGTTTCTAATGAACAGGCTGCAAAATAGAAATGGGGGTTGCTTTTTAGTCAGAATCCACAAAGGCAAACGGTTCTTCACTTTGACAACAAAACCCTTGTCCCCTCATATCCCTCCTGAATAGACAGGAGAATCTGTGATTGACATGTCTCTACGCCGGTGTTTCTCAACCATGAAAATTTGAAAATGTGTGCACTTCAAATTTCAGAATTCCCCAGCCAGGGAATTCCTTTGTGGGAACTGAACCTCCACTTGTGGACCTCATCTTTCATGCCCAATACTGAGTCATTGTGAGGACCACCATTTAGGGGTGTTTACAAATAAATCCCCAGAAGATCTGGCTCCCCAGGAGATGGCAACTCTTTGTCCTAGTAAGCCAGACACTCCTTACCAGTGGCATCCGTGAAATGTCGGATACAGGTGTCCATGGTGGAGATGCTTCCACTCAATGTTTTGGTACCTGAAAAGGGGAGGAGGGGGAGGAAGAGGAAGAGGAGGAGAAAGATGATCAGCTTTACATGCAAATACACTTGTATAGGGGATGCTGGGAACTGTAGTCCACCTCACGGGTTTGCAGAGACCGTCTGGGTCTTGGGGGGAAAAAATTAGCCCACCTGTTTGAGTGGCTAATTGAGATTTCAGCTTAGGAGTTCCCTTACCTGCAATGTAGGAATTTGCACCTTCTACCTCTACCACCAGCTGGCCCAGAGTGTGTCTTCCAGGAGGAAGCCCCATTGCTGGGATGGCATCTGTCACCAGGATCAGACCTAAGGGATAATTTAAGCCTGTTAATTCCACCAGAAAATAACTTCAATGTTGCAACATATAACAATAACACTTAGACTTATATATCACTTCACAGTCCTCTCTAAATGGTGTACAGAATCAGCCTCTTTGCCCCCAACAATCTGGGTCCTCATTTTACCCACCTTGGAAGGATGGAAGGCTGAGTCAACCTTGAGCCTGGTGAGTATCAAACTGTTAAATTGTAGGCAGCCGACAGGCAGCAGAAGTAGCATGCTGTACTGCCTTCTAACCATTGTGCACCATGAAAGGAAGGAAGGAAGGGAGGGAGGGAGGGAGGGAGAGAGGGAGGGAGGGAGGGAAAGAAGGAAGGAAAGGAAGGAAGGAGAAAAGGAAGAGCAATAGCAATAGCCCTTAGATTTATATATCACTTCACAGTATTTAATAGTCCTCTCTAAGCGATTTACAGAGTCAGCCTATTGCCCCCAACAATCTGGGTCCTCATTTTACCCACCTTGGAAGAATGGAAGGCTGAGTCAAAGTTGAGCCTGATGAGATTCGAACTGCCAAATTGCAGGCAGCCGGCAGTCAGCAGAAGTAGCCTGCAGTACTGCACTCTAACCACTGTGCCACCCAGGCTCTTATGGTTAGTTCAGTTTTCAGGTACTCCAATGAAGGAACTCGGCCGTTTGCAGCTTGTTAGGATATATAAACATGACCATGGAGGTGTCTTCAAACCAACATTAAAACAAACCATGACTTAGAGTGAACTGAATCATATTCGATCAAAGCCCTCCCAATATCCACAGACGTTATTGGGCCAAACTAACTAACTAAAAAAATGCTCCTTCTCATCTCAGGGGAATTGCCCCCACCACTTGTGGAGACAGACCTTGAGGATGGGCCCGGTGTGCGATTCTCAGTGCAGCAGGATTCGTATGGATCCCATCTGAGATCATGCCGTAAAACACTTGCTGACCAGAAGGAATCTTGTCACTTGTGAGAAGTCCCACAATCCCGGGGTCTCGGTGGTGGAACTGCAGAAAAAATGTCAGGACGCAAGGCAGTTAGGTCCACGGGTTAGGAACAAGGACTACAAAATCTACTCTTCCATTTCTTGGTTGGATCACACAATCTAGGAGGGGCTCCTAAGAGAAGGAATCACAATTATGTGGGAAAGTGGGTTTTCCAAACCCCAGGAGTTAATTCACTCAAAAAAAAGTAACTTACAACCAGTTGGTTAAGATTCTGGAAGTGGAAACTTGCCTAGGTACTACTCACAGGTAACATGGCATTGAAGAGGTGAGTGATGAAGGTAGCTCCCTGACAAACAGCCTCCTCAGCTTGAGATAAATTAGCTATAGAGTGACCTAGAAAAAAAGAAAATGGAGAGAACTCCACATTCATGTTCCTTCAGAACCTTTTCTGTTGTATTGAATCATTTAGAAGAGAGTTTTTCAAACTTTCAAAGCATGCTGGCTAGGGAATGAAAGAGAAAGTGCAGATCGTTAGCTGGTTCTGCCCAACTGATGACCGGTTATGTCCAGCAGGACCCATCTCGATCCACTTTTGGGATTACTATTTTTAAATGAATTACTATTTTCAAATGTAGCCTTCTGGCCTCACAGGAGATATTGTTAGCATTCCCATTGTGGCTGCTGTCTTTAAGGAGGTCACAAGATGACATGTGCATGACGTCCCAGTGAAAATGCCATAGCTTCTATCCTGATGCAAACTTTCAGTTGTACATAGTGTGACCATGTCATTGTGCCTACATTCAGAACGCAGAAATAAAGGGGAGTCTTCTAGTTCAGTGGCTGCCAACCAGCGGGCCAGGAACCACTGGTGGTCTGCGAGAAAATTTTGGTGGTCCGCAGAGAAATGTCACCCCCAAAGCAATTAATCCAGGCTGTGTGGGAACCCAAGGCTTGCACTACAAACAACACGAGGTAGTGAGAGGAGGGGGGGAAAGGGCAGAGGGGGTTAACTTGCCCCACTCGCTCCATGCACCTCGCCTGGTCACCGGGCTGTTTCTTTCTGCTTCTTTCTTCTTCTGCTTTTGGCTGTACGCAAGGTAAGAGTAAAAGTCTTTCTTTCTCTCCCCCAAATTCTGCCAGAAATGATTCTTTGGGGCCCTGCAAGGCATCCTGCTCTAAGAGGCTGCATCATTCTGGCAGAGTTTGGGGGAGAGAAAGCAAGACTTCTGCTGCTTTCCTTGCATGAAGCTCAAAGTCTCTCTCTCGCCCTGAGAACGAAGCTTGAGATGGTATCCTGCGATCCCAAATAAAGAACAATCAACTGGTAGGAAAACGGGGTGGGGACTTTTCCTGCAGACTTTTTTGGGGATTTTCCCAGGATCTCTGGTCCACGGGATTTAAAATTATGAGTTTGGTGGTCCCTGAGGTCCAAAAGGTTGGCGACCCCTGTTCTAGTCCAACCCCTGCCTAAGAAGGAGACCCGATCACCATTTTGATGACCTTGTGATTTGCTGTGAATGCCTTTGCTTCCCATGGCCTGGTGTCCAAAACAAACTGGCCTCCTCAATCTCAATCCTTCAGAATCCAGGGACAAAGTTTACCCAGCGACACGCAGATGCCTCTCTTGGTCAACTCCCGGATCACTTCACCACTGCGTTTCATCTCAGGGGCTAAGGTGACAATCCGGACACAATCCAGGCTCCCGTACATGGCGAGCAAATCCTGGAAGGCTCCCAACTCAAAAGTGCGGAGGTAATTTTCTGGGTGAGCCCCCTTCTTCTCTTTGCTGATGAATGGACCTTCCAGATGAATCCCTGCCAAAGGAAAAAAAGGAAAGATATCCAAAGCTCTGGAACAAGATTAGGCAAGCTTGCATGAACCCCTGGTTCTATAACAAACTCCAACTGAAGTGAAGATCTGTAGCAAATTCCTTAGCCTTGACGATCTAGGGCTCTTGAATGTGTGGACTTTCAGAAAGGCACCAGATAAGAGAAAGGTGCCAAAAATCTCTATCTTTCTTACCCCCATCAAAAGATACAACTATTAAGCATGACAAAGAATGTTATTTCTGCGCCAACTCAGGAAGTTCAAACTGCCCAAGGAGCTGCTGATCCAGTTCTGCAGAGGAATTATTGAGTCTGTCATCTGCACCTCTAGAACTGTCTGGTTTGGTTCTGCAACCCAACAAGACAGACACAGACTTCAGGGAGTAATTAGGGCTGCAGAAAATTACTACCAACCAGCCTTCCATCAAGGACTTGTATACTGCACAAGTCAAAAAGAGGGCTGTGAAAATATTTACAGACTCCTCACATCCTGGACAGAAACTGTTTTAACTCCTATCCTCAAAATGACAGTATAGAACACTGCATACCAGAACAACTAGACACAAAAACATTCTGCTAAACAACTAATTCCCACAACACTGTCAAACTACTTCATGACTATATTACTATTCTTCTCATCCTTCCTATTACCTATCTCTTCCCACTTATGACTAAACCGTGTTGCTTGTATCTTTACAATTTATATTGTTTTATTTGTTCCCTAGTATGATTTGATTGCTTAGTAGTAACCTATGACTATCACTAACTATTGTATCTTATGATTCTTGATGAATGTATTTTTTTTTCTTTATGTACACTGAGAGCTGATGCATCGAAGACAAATTCCTTGTGTGTCCAATCACACTTGGCCAATAAAGAATTCTATTCTGTTCTGTTCTGTTGTATTGTATTGTATTATATTGTATTGTATTCTGTTCTATTTCTTTTTCCATTCCATTCCATTCCTCTATTCTATTCTATTCTATTCTATTCTATTCTATTCTATTACATTCTATTCTATTACATTCTATTCTATTACATTCTATTCCATTCCATTCCATTCATTATCCTATTTCTATTTCTATTCCATCCCATCCCATCCCATCCCTATTCCTATTCAATGATGAATGAGTCTTACTCACCTAGAACACCGGCTCCATGAGGCCCCCCATTTTGTACATGGATCTGAGGTAGAACCTAGTAGGAGAGAAGACAGTGGGACCATTGTTACTGAATCACATGGGTGGGTGTCCATGTATAAAATGTAATCTTCTTTCTTAGATCAATTCACTTCTTCACCAACACCATATTATCAGCTTTGGATCTACTCACCTTGTGATAGACCGAGGATGGTGAGGTCACCATAGTTGGGCAAAATGAAGTCACGCCACTGGACAGTATCTTCTGGCCAACCAGTGAAATTCCTGCTTGTGCATCATCTGTAGCCAGGGAAAAATCTACTCCAAAACCTCCTGAGAAGACAGAAGGAGAAGCCCATCCTTTTTATTTAGATTGTCCAGTGCATTTGCCTCTGTGCAAAGCATACTTATACACCTGGATAATTCACTCCACGGATGGTGGGATTAACTTATCTCTGGCTTCTCAATGGCAATCTATCTTTAGAAATGTAAATGTAATTGTCCTTTCCCTATCCTGAGGTTGGTTACAGCATAATTTTCCAATTGTTTGCAAGTATCTTGAACTGTGTCTTCCATTAGCCAAGCTGGCTAGAGCTGTTGGGAGCTGTGGACTATAAACATCTCCTTGAGAGCTGTTACCTTGTGGTGAGATGGATAGCAAATAAATTTAATTAAAAAATAAATAAATATATATCACTCTTTCTTTGCAGTTTGATTTTACAGCAAAGCTATGGAGATTCAGATTCTGACATGGTACAAACAAATAAAATATGCAACCAAATATTTGTGTAGATGATGTGGCTGAGCCTGAAGGAGAGGTCAAATGCATCATCAGTCTCGAATCCTTTCGTGCCCACAAGAAATCTAACTCCAGCCCACCTTAAATTCTGTTGACTCTTATCCATCGCCAATTTGCTTTGACTGCTTTAGCATACAACAAATCTATCTATTTATTTGAACTGCTTGGACTCCTGATTTCCTGGCTTTGAAAATTTCTGCATCACTTGAATTGGGGCCCTTAGTCCTAAGCAACAGCAGATCAAATAAAAAATAGTAAAAAAAAATGGGGTTTATTTAGGAATATCATTGTTTTCATCCTGTAGCTGAACTATAAATACCAATGCCTTACCGTTGATTTGTACATCAATGAAGCCCGGTGCCAAGATGCTGCCTTTGCAGTCCAGTTGGACATCTGCAGACTTTTTCTCATCAAAGAACACCTTCTCTGGATTTAAGATCTTTCCGGCTCTTACCCATAGATCCTCTCTAAAAACAAAAGAGGCTAAGTCATCCAAATCTTAGATTAAAAATTACACTTGATCTCTTCTTTGGCCTATCCACCAAAGGCAGTTGTCTGCTGGAATCTTAGTTGTAATTTATTCTGCAGTGAAGAGGGTTTTATTCTCCACCCAGAGTTTGCTAAATGATGGTTTGGCTCTATCAAGTTTTATTGATTGTAAGTGGATGATGAAAAGAGAGGGCAGATGGGCACTGGCTTCTAAAGGAGCCTTCTTTTGAGTTATGAGGTTGTCTGATCTCCAAGTTTTTCCTTTGGGGAAACTTCTGGAGAAGATGGTTGGATATTATTGTTGTGAAGTGCCCAAACCTCAACGATTGGAGTGGCGCACCAAAACGATAAAAAGTGTTATGGAATGTGGTGGACTGGATTCCCAGAAGAGAGGGGTAGCGTTCCAGAGGAGTAAGAGGCAACTCAGTTCAGACAGTTTGCGTGAGAGAAAGAAGGTGAGGACAGTCGCTCCCTAATAGTTCCCAGAGTGTACGATTCATGCAAGTAGCACTCTGCTTCAGTTTGATAAGATTTTGTCCATAGGAGTGGAAACAATAAAGAATCCTGCTTGGAAGATTCCCCACATATCTGTCTTGGCTTTTGGGGCCTGACAGAAAGGTATAATACATATATAAATAAATGGAGCAATACATATTATCAGTTCCTTTCTACCTGGAGGACATTAACCTTAACAGGATATTCTTTAGAAAAGAATATTTGTAGCTCATGGTTGAAATGGGAAGTCCCTGGTTTCTCTGACTTTTTTTTCCCTTTTTTTGCAGACCAATTACCAAACTGGGTAACATCATCAGTGTTAGATGGGAGTGAGATTTATTCTCTGTTTATATACAGGCCCCTTTTAGCACTGAGGTTACTTAGGTAATGAAACATCTGCAAGAAAATAATCGGGCTCAGAGAGCAACAAAACCCCCACAGAATATTCTTTTTGATAACTATCTTAGCCATTTCCATTGGAAGCGTTAACATTTCATACTTATATCTAAATCGCTAGAACAAGATGGAAGCCTAGAAGAAAGACCTTACCTTTGCAAGACATGATCCTTTAAAATCCGGCAGTTGGTAAATTGGAGGATTGGCGCATCCACAGTAGATTTATGGCATGGCATCCTTCAAGCCCACGTGTGAGGCAACTATAACAGCATGGAGAGGAAGCCATATTTAATATGTATTCATCTATTATGTAAGTCTTTATTTGTTTAGTCCTGTTTTACTGAATCAAAAAAAACAAACTGTTAAATGGGTTAAAAGCAAAATGGGAATATGATCTGCAGTATTAAAGGCCCTTTGCATTTTATTTTATTATTTATTCAATTTTTTTATCCTGCTTTTATTACTTTGTAAGTAACTCAAGGCAGCAAACTGTACCTTGAAACATAAAGAGTTAATAGTTTTCTTACAGGTTGCAGCAAGTTCTTGGAAGGCAAAAAAGATTTGAACATTTCCATGTGATGGCAAACATGTGGAAAAATGCTTCACATTAATAGAAAATGATTCCCCCTCTCCCTCCTATCCTTATAATAAAAAAATATTTTTATTTCCCCTGACTTAAGCTTGTTATTTCACCTGGTTTAAACATATTAATTATCCACAATCAAGGGATTTCAATTGTCTATTTCCCAGTTCCGGGATACCAGGTAATCAAATTCAATAAGTTTACAGGTATCTTTCTATATATTATTAGTATTGCTTTATTGTTTTTACATTTATGTATTGGTTTTATATCTGTTTGTACAATGCCCGAAAGTCACTCTTCAAGGGAGATAGATGATTCCTAAATGTGATATAGAAATAAATTATATAAAAATATAGCTCACTATTCTGTTCGTTAATACATTTAAATAAAAGAAACAAAGTCAGGATTTAACACAGTGATTATTTTATTGAATTTATTTGTAATTAAACAATGCTAAGTGGCTTTTAAGAGGTGTGCACTTTTAGGGACCTGAATTAATGGCATGCATTAAATCATCATCATCCTCTTTTATGATTCCATAATTCCTTGTGGGGTGGATTCTGGGCAACTGAATGGAGCTGAGTGTTTACTGGTCGGATGCCCTTCCTGTCACCAATGTGGAATTTTGTTCAGCAGATATCAGTGTGCCCAGAGAGAAAAATATCTGCCTCTATCTAGGATTGAACTCACAGCCTCCTGATTGTGAGGTGAGAGCTCCACCTCTAGGCTACTATACCACTCATGCATTAAACTGCTGTGTAAAAATACCAAAGGCTGAGCTTATTTGGTGTGATCAGCCCACCACAAACAAATCACACTCACAACCCAGATTTCGGTTTTAGGGTTCTCTCTGCTCTAGTGAGAACATTTTTATGAGCACCTAAAAAGCAAAATATATGAGCTACTGTCCCCTTTCTAGGCACTGTTGGTGACTCATAAAAGAGACCCTCCCCCAAAGCTGATGTTCACCCTCTCAACCCACATTGCCCTATTACAGGGTGCAAAGTCAAGGACCTGCTCTCGCTGCCCCCCTCCTCTCTTTTTCCAGCAAATTTGGCATGGCAATTTTCCCGCAGTTTAGGATGGTGAAATCTTGCAAAAATCACCTCCCACGCCCCAAACCTCCCCAGAGCTCTGACTTTGCTGCTTTGATCATGGCTTCTCTTTTGTAGTGGCAGATAGGAATAGAAAATGACTGGATGGCCAACCAACCAACCAACCAACCAACCAACCCACCAACTAACCAACCAACCCACCCACCCATCAACCAACCAACCATCCATCTGTCCAACCAACCAACCAGCCCACCCATCAACCAACTAACTATCCAATCAACCATCCATCCAACCCACCCACCCACCAATCAACCAACCCAACCCAACCCAACCCAACCCAACCCAACCCAACCCAACCCAACCCAACCCAACCCAACCCAACCCAACCCAACCCAACCCAACCCAACCCAACCCAACNAACCCAACCCAACCAACCAACCAACCAACCAACCAACCAACCAACCAACCAATCGCCCTTTGCCATTTTTAAACCGATCTGCCCGCCTTTCCTTTGGCCAGCCCACCTTCGATCGCTTCTTCCTCTCCTCCCGAGCGATCCACCCACGGACACTCTGAGATCCTGTCTATTGGGAGGAGGGGGGGACACACATGAAATCGCCTGTCCGTCATTGCAGAGGGAGGAGCCCCCGCCGCACCCCGGTCCCCAAAGCCACCGGAGAAAGCTGGGAAGCCTGGTCCCGGGGAAGCGAGGAGCCACCGGCTGCTGCCCCCCCAGCCCCCACGACCTGAAGCGCGGAAGAGCAGCCGCCTCGGGCTTACCCGGCTCCCGCCGAGCCTTTTCCCAGCCAGCTGCCAACTTCTCTCCTTCGGGGTTGCCTGCAAGTTCCCGGTCACGTGACCGCGCGGTCAACGTCAGCTGACGGGGAAGAAGGAGGGGGCGCTCTCCCTCTCGGGAGGGTCACGTGATCGGAGGCGGGGAGCCGCCATGATGGGAAGGGAAGGAGGCGGGGGGGGGGAGGAGGAGGTTTCGTCGCCCGCCGCCATCTTGGGGAGGTCTTAGCGATGCGGAGCGAGCGGCGGGGAAAGCGATGCGCAAGAGGCGTGGGCGGGTGGACTACAAACCCCATCATCCGGGATGGGGGCGTAGTGTAGGGGTGTGGAGGGGGGCACGGAGCACGGAGGGTTTCCTTTCTTTTTTTTTTTGTAATACAAATACAAAAATACAAATAAAACATCTTTCTTGAAAGTAGCGTAATCCCGAGTTGCATGATTTCATAGACACAAATTCAATTTCATGCTCAATTTTATGTTCTATTCCGTATCTTATTCCTGTTTTACATTTTCTGCATAGCTTCTCCCCCTTTTAATTTTCTCAATTTTACTTTAATTATCTCATCTCAATTCAAATCATTATATTTATATTTTTGTCCTGTTTCAATTATCTATTATCTTTTCTCATTAAACAAAGTTTATCCTGTAGTTACTGATTGGAGTATGATGCC
>BHFT01035862.1:0-26492 GCA_004320025.1 Laticauda laticaudata
TCTGTGTTCCAGGCAGGTATCTGTTGGAGTATCCGACGACGGAGGGAACCCCCTGACAGCTGTAATACCCATAGTGGGGCACGTGGAAGCCCCCTGGTCAGTGGGAGAAAGGTAGAGGGCACTTACCACCACCAGGCCAACCCGCATCCCACCCAGCTCCACTCCACAGGAAAGGCAGACAGGAGGGGCAGAGCCACACTGTCCTGCTGAGATAAGAGACACCATCAGAAGCAGCATAGATGTTCTCTCCAAGCTGGTCCACACCGAGCGCCCATCCTCCAACTAGCAAGCCCTTCCTCACCAACGTCAACCAGGACCCTCATAACATGTCGGAAACCAACAGTAACCAGTGTTAAAGACAGGATCCACCGATCTTCTTCACACCCTTCCAGGACCAAGCTGAACGCTGCTTCCCACCCAGTCCAGGTCTGCTCCTCCACCCCAGGTGATGTTCCCTCCCATTCCAAGGCTTTCCACAGTCCCTCACTTACAAGGCTACAGCTTACCAGGAGGTCCAGCAGCACAGCCAGCCCTTCCAAGCTTTCCAGCACGGTACATTCGATTGCCACCGGTTCCACTTGATTGCCCACCGATGCCAGCCACACCACCAATGCCAGCCACGACCACCAATTGCCACCCCACGCGCTCACCTCGCTCACTGCCAGACCAGACATCCCCACTACAGCTGCTCCTGTCCTCCACCCACAGCCAAGGCCGGCCTCAGAACATCTGTCGTCGGGTATGGGGCTGAACCCCATGTTCATGGTAGGAAGGGGCTCTCAACATCACGGGGCTGAGCCAGCTCTCTGGAGAGCTTCCTCCACACACCGGTCCCCTTGTTGTCCTCTCGGGCCAGGTACCCCAATGGCGCTTTCAGACCCAAGCACTCCAGCGCAGCCACCTCCACAGCACCTGGACCCGTTCACCCTGAGACTGGGCACACTCGAGTGCAAAGGGAGTGCCAAAGAATTTTGGTGGCTACCTGTTGACTTTATTTTTGCTTTGGACACTTGACTTGGGTCATGTTTCTTTTACCAGGCTTGTTATTAATAAAGATGTATCTTTGCTTCACACACTTGCTTCATTTATTTTGTAAATAAAGTCTTGGTTTGGAAACTTTTAGAAATGGTTTAAGCCTTGGCATGCTTGCTGGGATGGGTAAGGATAGCATGGTGGCAAGGATACCTGGGAAGGGTAATAGTGTGAGATGGGCAGGGATTACCTTTGGGATGGGTAAAAACTGTGGGATGGGAGGGATACCTTTGGGATGGGTAATATCTTGGTGGGATGGCAGCGGATACCTTTTGGGATGGTAATAGCTGTTGGGATGGGCAGGTGATACCTTTGGGGATGGGGTAATAGCATGTGGATGGGCAGGTATTACCTTTGGGATGGGTTAAGGAGAGCTGTGGATATGTAAACCTCAGTGCAAGCATTAGTGGACTGTATGGTCCACCCTCCCAAGGTGGCACACCACCTTTGGGCCTTATATTTCAAAACAATGGCGTAATCAGTTGATCCACACATTCACATTGGAACACAACTCTTATTAAATGCCCTGTTCATTGTAGCTCACCCCAAACATACTGGCCCAATCTATTCCAATGTGATGGACACAGGCTGATAGAAGCATTCCACTAAGACATTTGTATCATCCTGTCTTTGCCACTGTCCACCGCTCTAGCTGGGAGTTGCACCAGCTGTTTCAGAGGTTGCGCTACTTGTTCTCTTGCACGTTGAGACTCTGTTGGGGCCTTGCACCATCCTCAGTGTCTATCAAGGTTTTGCTTTGCCTCCATTCACCAGGCTCCCATTCCCCATTGCCTTGTTGGAGGTCCACGAGCCTGTCTGGTAAGACTGGGTGCAGGTGCGCCATGAGATTTGTGCAGGATGCAGCAAGCTTCCCACGATGCGTCCTCGACGGTCTGTGAGGTGATGCTGCACATGGGAGGTGAGAAAGTACCTGGAACCTGTTGGCCAGATGGTGCGCAAAGGCATCTCCACCACCCGCCTTGGCCCTGGGGACAGGCCTGTAGTTGAAGATCCGTCTCGTTCACGGGTGAGCGGCATTCTTGGAGGTGTAGGGGCTTCATGAGGTAGGTTTGAGGGAAGGCGTCATCCCCCACGATGAAGTAAGGGACATCTTTGCATTGTCGTGGGCGGGGGGTCTGGATCTGGGAAGCCCACGATGAGGTTGCGTTCCAGCCCCTCCTCTGAGGTGACTGGCGTTGTATACTCTGGGCATCTGAAGATGAGCCGTAGCTCTGAAGGCATCGATGTACTATTGAATTTGTAGTCAGCATCGACCAGTGGGCGGAAGAGGACGATGCATGAAGAAGCCGCTTGTAAGTTGAAATAAGTGGGGGGGGAAAACCCCCCCCCCCCCCCCCCGACTTGGCTGAGAGCTTTGTGCAGGCACGTGCTTCCCAATCTATGCTCCAACGGTTGTTGGTGGAATCTCCATCTGATACCACTGCTATGCAACCTTTCTTCCAGCCTTCTTCAGTGGCAGGGGCACTGGAGGAGCTCCTCCAGGATATTCTTCGAGGTTGATTGGCCTGCACCACTTCTCTGACCACCAATTGCTGATGTGTTGTTGTGTGGCACCCTCAGCTTGTACTGCAATGCTTCCTATAGTGGTCCCTGAGGCCAGTGGCGCAGAGTGAGTGCCACGTGAGCCAGGGGTCCAGGCTGGCCGGAAGTTGGTGATTGCCTTTGGTCAAACCCTGGGGTCTCAGCCATCCACAGACTTCATCAAACGATGGCTGGAGCATCCTCATGAAGTTCTGGAATGCAGATGTCTTCGTTCCTCAAGCTCCACCATTCAGCTTGTCGTACAGGTCCGTTACTCTGCTCTTCTGAGCGATCCATCCTCATTACCCAGGACACTTCTTGGCGCCTCCTTTTCTTCCCGTAGAACAATGTTGAAAGAGCCTGTAGATGGCTTCGCACTGTTGACGAAACGATGGTGGCTACCAAAAAAGGAGTGTTACGAATTCCATGGTGACATCAATGGGATGCTGTGGAAGAGCAAGAGCCAGATATAAGGCCTGCAGAGGTCTTGCACAGCAGGGCTGCTGGACTGAAAGTGAGATCAGTGAGTTCCTCCCCCTTTTTTATTAGGAAATATTAGGTTTTCCGCTCGTGTTCCTTTTTGTATCCTTCTAGCATATCCTGAGACATCCTTAAATATCCGAGATCCGGTCCCTCGGCAAACGTTTTTTCCGTTTTAATGCTTTGTATGCGGGAGGCTGCATCCCTTGATCCTTCTCTGTTGCTATAATGCTGCGAGGTCTGTTCCGCGGGGTCCGTTGGCGTTTGCCTCCTGTGTGTCCGTTTTCTGCTGGAGCGGATTTGAGTTGCGCGGATGCCAGCGGATGCTGCGGATATGGTGGATGATAGACGGGATGACGACGGTATAGAAACGGATGTTCCCCGATGCGGTGGCGGATGCAGAACGACCACATGGATACATTTTCTGCTCAAAAGATTTTGAGGCAGCTCAAAACTTTTTGAGCGGATGGAAATCTGTCAGTAGACGGATGCTGGACAGATTAGAGAGGATGAAAATCAGAGGCAGTGAACTAAGAATGGGATGAATCGCGCTTACCAACGGGGCAAGTGTTTTCTCTCCATTTACATCCTTCTTTCCATTTGTTGGTGCAGTTGTGCATAGACTGAGGTATGTCCTTTTTTTATGTCCAACCACTGCATTGAATCCCTCACTATACAATATTATTCCTCTGTCCAATTTCTAAAAAAAATTCATGTAATTTGCTATAGAAATTCATTTTAGTTTTCATTTGGGGCATTAAATTGTGACTATAACATTTGTGTTCTGACATATCTCTAATCAATCATCCAAAAACTTTTCCATTTTATCAGCATATCTTTTACTGCTTGTTGATTTCTCTTCTGTTGATATATACTTGCTATTCCTTCTTTGTTCTGCCAGGGCTGTATGATTATCTTCCCTAATGTTTGGGTACTCTATTTATAAACATTGCCATGATTCTTTAATGGTGATACTTATTTTGAGCGCGCGCTACTTCTACTTTTTATTTACCAATCTTGTTAATATTTGTTTTTTCTTGTTGGTAGGTGAATTTTATCCATTAAGTTTAGACGGATATTAACCTAATTTCTTCTTTCCATTGTCCTAAACTTGGTATCTGTCTTCTATTGATCTTTTTTTTTTTTTTTAATAAAGACATTTTATTTAATTCAACCAAAACAAACATACACAAACAAACACAACATAAAAAACATAAAATATCTTTTTGACGGCCAGTTTTGAGTCCCCGAGTTTACATTTTTTGTACAGACATAAAATTCAAGTTCTGTTGTCTACTTTTATGTAGCATTTCCATTTCTTATTCACTATTTTACATTTCTATATAGCTTCTTCCCCTCTTTTCACTTCTCTTAATTTCTATTATATTTATTTCATCTCAATTAAATCATTATACTTATATTCCTTGTGTCTGTTCCTATTTCAGCTGTCATATTTCTTTTCTCTTAACACAAAGTTTTCTTTCTGTAATGACGAATTGGAGTATAATGCCTTTTATCATACTTATCCTTCCCCTAGTTTAAAGCTTAAACATAAACACAATAATTTTCATTCAGATTCTGCGTAGTAACATTCTAAAGATAGACCTTCAATATTTTTTAAAAAAGGGAAAAAAAATTTTTTTTAAAATATATAATATAAATTAAAAACCAAACAATCCATAGCAATTAAATTATATCATTTAAAATTAGTATTCGATTTAAATCTTAACATTTTACACAATCCTTTTTCTAAATAAATATCATGGCTGCTATGGAACATTTATAGATTTTGCCTTAGTACTTCCCCCTATTCACTTATGTTTTTTAAAATTATATACAATGACAATGTTCCCATTTTTCTTGAATTAAAATTCTTCTCATTATTTGATTCATTTATTTTATTTTTAAAAAAAGGAATTTCGCTAAGTTACATTAAATATTTTGTCCCAATTATAAATCATATATTATGCCCCATTTTGTAACATTATTTCAAATATTTAATACAACAAACACCAATCTTATGTACCTTTGCAGAATCTCTTTTTTCAAATTGTATGTTTACCCATATCTCTAAATAAATTCTGTTTCTTTACATCTTGTTTCAAAACCTTTGTAAGCTTTCTCTTCCCGTTCTTCCTCCCTTTGCTCTTTCCACTCTTACCCTTTTACCCCCTTGTCTCTTATCTCCACCCTTCTTGTGTATCTTCTTTTCTGTTCTTTTCTGATGTCTGTTCCACTTTTCACCTTGTTTTCCCCTTTTTGTTCTTATTTGCGGTGTTTTTTGTTAGTCTTAAATTCTCCATTTCTCTTTCTCTCCTTCCCCTTTCGTCCCCAAATAAAGTTGGCTTGTTCATTAGGGACATTGTGTTTCTTCTTTCATCCCCAATCTTCTTGTTCTTGTCAGTTTCTCATATGTAGAAATTTGCCATTTCTAAAAACGAAAAAATAGATCCAAAAGAATCCTGTCCCTTCTTGTTTCTCTTGTTCCAGTATTTTATTTAAATTCCATTTTCCAGCTTCATCCATAAGTAATGCCATTGTAAAAAAAAAAAAAAAAAAAATTTATAACGACCCAAATTGATTTTTTAATCATTCAAATAAGAATTCCAAAATCTCAAAGTCAACCAAACAATCCAAAAACAGCACAGTTCTTTTATCATTTAAACACGCTTCTTCCTTTTTTTCACTTTTTTTTTCTTCATTTTAATTTTGCTTCAAAAACGTTTCAAATTCTTTTGGGACTTCTATCCATCTGATAGAAAGTCAATTTATAATCCGAAAATTAGGGAAAAAATCCAATTAGTAAAGAGGCCCAAAACTAAAGAAGAAAAAGATAAATAAAAAGGCAAAATAAAAAATATTACTAGAGTTAAAATATACGAAAAAGGCTGGCGAGGTAGAGATTTCACAAGTATATATGGATGCACACTGCACTTTATTTATTTATCCCAAGGTCTTATTATGACTCTCTTCTCCAGCAGCTTCAAAGTCGCAAGCCTCAAGTGTTGAAATATTGATAGAGTCCAGGGAAGAAACAATCTAATATATTTTTCTGGCATCTCCCTCCATCTTTAATCACAGTCAAAATGTCCTTGAGAAGGAGTAGTTGAATTTCTCCCAATTCAAATAAAGTACTTCAAGGCCTCTAGTTGGCAGTGTTTTGCCAAAATCTCTTAATATGTTTCCCCCCCCTTCAGCAGGAAAAGAAGAGTAATGTATACAAAAACTCATGAGAAAAAGAAAAGGGAAAAAAATAAAGGGTCTCCTATCCTAATGAAAATTAAAAATCAAAAGAAGCAGGAAAATATATTATATAAGAAAAAATTCAACTGAGTGTTACCTACAAAATCACATTAAAGTCCTCAGAAAAAAAAAAGTAGTAAGGAAAGAATTCCAAGCCCAATTTGACCATCACTTGGTAAAAAAAACACGCTTAACCAATTCCAGTCAACAAAGAATTAAAATCCACAGGTTTCTTCTTTCAGTCTCCTTTCAGATCTCAGCGAATTTACATTACAAAAGAGGTTTCGCACCCAAGCGACACACATTTCGCTCCAGACCACTTTCTTTTCGAGCTTGTCCGGCTTCAGCAGCTTTTGGACGGCTCCTTTCCACCGCCAGCCAAAAGGGCTTTTCTCCCGGATCAAAACCAGAGATTTTGCCGAATATCTCTGGGATCCTGGACTGGTTGCCCTGTGCACAATCCCCGTCTCTAGGGACGGTTTAGCGGTCCGTTGAGGACCGACCGAGGGGGCAAAATATCAGCTGCCGATCTCAGAGCCCCGACGTCGCAGGCTGTAGCACCGAGACGAAGCTCCGCCTTCTCCGTCTTCTATTTAATTTATGCTCCCTCTGTGGGGTGTGTTCTTAATCCTTTTCCTTCTTTCTGCCCTTATTTAATTCTTTACTCCTCCTTCTTGTTTCTATTCTCCTACCTTCCTGTTTGTTATCCCCTTGCTTCCGGTCTCCCGAATTCTTCCTTTCTTTGCTTGCCTTTTCTTCTATCCACTTTCCCACGACTTGCTCATGGACAAATCTTGTGCCCTTATCCAGATGTCTGATCCTAATCCACTTCTTCCTGCCATGATACCAACCGAACCCCTTCCGAATCTAGCCACCAAACATATGTTTCCTTGATCAATTGGTTGTTGCAAGTAATTTAGATTCTCTTCTCTGTCTCTTACTTCTTGGGATCTTTTTAGGTTTCTATCTCCTTTGTCTTAATTATCAAGGGCTCATCTCTCGATATCCTTATACATTATTCCTACCTTTTTTCTAGCATAACTAAGATAGACTTCTTGTGATTATTAAATTATGTCTTGCATAACTGGTATGGAATTTCTGTAGACTTAATTCTTATTTCTAGCAGGATCTCTTGTCTGATCTCTCTTGTAGTGCTTGTGCAATTACTTTTGCCTGATGTGATATCCAGAGGCTTCCTCTTTGCTTTCATTCACATTCTGGAAACTCAAGTGGAATGCTACAGATCCATCCCAAATTGATAATTTGTTTCTCTTACAATTCCTTGTTCATTGTCATTTTTTGTCACTAATTCCAATTTCTTCTCATTTTGTGCTGATCTAATTTCCACGCACCTCTATTTTTTTGTTCATTCTTGTATCAATGGCTTGTTGTATTCATGTCTACTTTAGCACTCTAATTTATTAATGTCCCCTTTCATTTTCAGGATGATTTTTTGACATGTTTTCCTTGCATCGCTCATCATGGTTTCTGTGAAATTACCAGAAGTGTTGTTTTGCAGTTTGTTGCGTATATTAGATGTTTATGCTTTGTTTTTCCGCACCCAACATTACTTCAATCATCTTGTGGCACAGCTGGGGAGGAAACTGTCAATGGATGGGTTCGATTGTTGTCTTCCTTGATGTTTTTCAAAATTGTTGTTATGGCACTTGTCATGTTTCTAGGCTTTTCTGTTTCCTTCTGCCCCAACACTACCAAATCCACTTTGTATTTATGTAAGAGTTAACCTTATATTGGTCTCTTTTCCTACGGAATCATTCTACTTTTCATTTTGACTGTCCTTCTTTCGTACAGTAAACCTTAAACCAACTCTTTAGTTCTCCTTATTATTTAAAATTATATTTAACTTCAGGTTTCAATATATCTCTACTTATCACAAACGTTCCAATACTTAAATATTTTGCTTCTCACTCCAAACTTTTCCTCAAAAAGCTCTTATATATAAGTATTAATATATTTCTTTAATTCCTTTTAATCTATATATAAGTGTTATAATTATTCTATTAAATAATTCTCTTAAGTAATAATTCAGTAATAATTCAGTAAATAAAAGTAATAATTCAACAGTAGTTTTTCTATGCAATCCTATCAATCTAATTAATATATCTGCTTAGAAGGAATTAATTCACAGATAAAAGGTTAAAATTATACAAATAAAAAATAATATATATATATTTAATTATTTTTATAAATATATATCTGTATCTGTACCTATATGTAATTAATATATAGCTTTTTTTTGATTATAATAGCTATAGTAGTATATATATATTTTTTCCAAAATCTTTAACTTCTTTTATTTAAACTTGAGAGTCCAATAGTCTTACTTAATTATTCACTGTCAGCACCATCAAAAACTGTCCTTCAATTTAGTTCTCTTATTTCAGATATTCTTCTTCAAGTTTTCCAGGCTTAACTTCCTTTTTCCCTCTCACATTCTGTTCCTTCTGTCACTCTTGTTTTCTTTTTTTTCTTCTTCTTGCCTTAACCTAGTCTGTTCTTGCGTTCGTATCCGTGTCCGTCTTGTCATCTCTTTTGCCACCTTGTCGTATCCCCTGTTTCTTTCCTTTTCATGGTCGCTCCCTGAGGATCGCCGGTTCCTCCTTCCGTCGTGCCTTCCTCCCAATTTCTCCTCTGCATGCCTGCTCATCTTTTTCCTGACTCCCCTCTGATTTCCTTCACTTCAAAGTTCTGTGTCCCCTCTTTTTCTCAATCTTTTCCATTCTATGTTAGTTTGCTTATCTGTCATGCTCGCGATAAGTGGCGCCGTCTTTTGGGGATTCGCCCCCCACCGGAGCTTCCGTTTTTGCTATAAATTAGGACCTTATTTCTCTTCTATGTGTATCTCTCTATTCTGTTTAACAACAAAAGCTCCAGGTTTGCCATACTTGTATGACAGGCACTTTCACTTTGGGTTTTGAAGGAATTTCTTTTCGATTTTTTTTTTTGTTGGCGATTTGTGATTGCCCTTTTACCTCACTGTGCGTCCAGGTTTCCCCTCGATTGCACAGCTCTCCAGGACTCTCCGCACCCCCAAAGGGTCCATTTTTCTTCAAACCTGTGTTTACTGGGATAAGTTATCTTATTTATAATTGTAATACTTTTCTTACAAATATAAACAATCACATTTTTAAATAGTCTATTGATTTACTATATTTGTTTTTAAACAATCGTTAACTTATTGCTCGTGATATATTCATCGTGTCGCATTTTAATTTATTTTATTTTGTCAAGCCATGTGACAAATATAATCCTATCATATAATTTTCCATTTCTTCTTTTTCTATTAATACCAATGTTAGCCTATTCATCTCTGCACATGTCACCATATTATACTATGTCCGTCATGGTATGTTAGTCCTTTGTTGCAAGTCCTGAGCAAAATACGTGTCTGCTGCTATTATCATCTAATAATAATATGTTTTTTATTTACAGAGTAACGCTTTCAGTACGTATTCCGAATAGAAAATATTTCAGGTTACAAAATTGTTGTGTTTTATTCATGTTTTCCCAATCATATCTAGTAGTGTGTATTTTTGTCCAGTATCTTTTTAGCTTCTGATACAAGACCCCATGTATTATGAGTATAAGTACATTCGAGTTCTGGTGGACACTTGCACGCATTTACCGTATTTATCTTGGAACTATCTTAGCTAATTTCTGCTGGCTGCAAAAGTGTTCATTCTATTTAACTTTCTTGCGAATCTTTGTATGACTGTTGATAATTTGGGTTAAAGTTATAATTCCTATGCCCGTAGCTTTGCCATTTATCTAAATTATTATAGCATATCCTAAAAGCATTTTTGCCGATGCTATTCATTGTTTCTTTAACTTGTTCTTTGCTAGTTTAAAACACCTAGTAAAATAGCTTAAAATATGTTTAAATCTGTCCAACTTAGTCTTCCATTTCTATATTAGTATTTTTAATCCAATTCTGTCAACGTTCTTATGAGAATCCCTTAGCTTTAAATCTGCTGTTTCTTCTTGATTGTATTTGCTATATGATACCAAAGTCATTCTTACAGGACCCCCTTGTGTCTTATTCTTGTTTGTTATTGCTCATCCCTTTTCCAACTTGTTCTTTATATCTAAACTTAGTTCCGCATTTTAAAACAGGTTTGGTGGTACGTATGTCCTTTCACTGTATGGAGGCAGACGGAATCTTGCATGTAGATGTCGAGTTGTTGTCTCCTGGCTTTTGCTCATACTAATATAACAATAACATTCTTGACCTATGCTGTTCTTTGAAAATACCTGTATATTTCGTCCTTACACATAACCATGGTGGCATGGCGGCAGGCGTCAGGGTATTTAAATGCATCGTCCCTTCTAGTGTTAACGACACCTTCTATTTCATCTCAGTGTTATAGATTTTCATCCAGGTAATACTTTGGCCTGAAAATATTATTTCCCAAGTAGGTTAAACCCCAAACCCATCCTCTGGTTCTCAATCCTTACAAACAATAGAATGAAAGAGAATGAACTTTCTTTTTACTGTGACGTAATTTGGAAAAAATAATTTGCATGCTGGAAGAGAAATTTGTGATGATTGACACAGTCAAAACTGAATTTCAATCCAATTTTCCAATGCTATTATAAACAGAGAATATGTTTTTTTTTCTCATGTTCTGCAACCTAGTTAAAGTATGGCATTATTTTCAATTCTCCAAGAAACAAGAGGATGGCCGATTAAGAGCACTTGATCTGAAACTGAGGATAACAAGCAACATTGAACTAACAAAGCAAGTCAGGCGTCCCAGAAATCTAAAAGTATTTTACATTACCTCAGAGCACCAGACCAATTCTACACCTTCCTCAAGAAGGTAAGAGAAAAGTAACGATGTGAGAGAAAGGAAGATAAGGATTTCTACCTGGGGAAGTAGCTGGGTGAAATTCAAGCAGACGTTACATGGAAGTCAATACGAGATTTATTTTTCATAGACTGACCATGCGTCCATACTTTCTGATCTGTGTAGCGCAGAGAGGAAGTGAAAAAGTCATGTCGGAGAAACGTCCAACTGAAAAGCCCACATAGAGCGTACAGATGTGGTAGGCATCATTCTGGAAGGACAGAAAAATTACTGGTAAATCAATACATCTAAAACAAAGATAGTCCATACTTTTGATCTCAAGGAATATGTAGTTGTCGTTAAAAGCTCCTATGATATGCCAGTTGTTGGAAAGATAGCAACTTGCAAATTCACGTTACTGAGAACAGGGGAGTTGATTAATTCATGAGAGGACCACGACTGAGAGAAAAGTTCCTTAAAAAAATATAAAATTGGCAAAACGATTTCGATCAGGAAGCAACCTCTGTTGGTTTTTCGAAAAGATCCATCCAGAAAAAACCCTAACAATGTGCTCCCGAATGTGGTAAATGCTTTTAGCGAGCATTGGGCCACTGGGACTCACACCAAGGAAGAACGGTTTAATGTCCTGATTGGGAAAAGTTTCCGTCAGAATTCCAGGCGGTTTGACACAAACCAGAAACGACCCCAACCTCCACCACGCGAGAAGGAAGAAACCCTTTGAATGTCTTGATTGTGGGACGTTTCCCTCAGAGTTCAATCTGGGACCCCAGCAGCCCACTCCACACCACCCGGGGACCCTACAAGCCCCCTGCATTGTGGGCCACCCAGCATCAATTCCCTACACCCCCTACCAGCGTGACACACCGAAGGATCGCACACAGGACGAGAAAGACCCTTTTACAATCGTCCTCGATTGCGGCATAAAGTTCAGCTGTGACGAATTTCAGCCTGTGCAGCACCGAGGACTCATCAAACAGGAAGAGAACCACGTTTTCAGAATGGTACCTTGAGTTCCGCGACGACACACTATAGTATCTATGGTGGACTGAATGTCCCCCTACATAAGCCACTCTTGTGACACCAACCAGAGGGACTCAACACAGGAGAGTCCAACCGCCTGTGATGGCTGTGAGAGTTCTCGTCAGCTCGCGATCATGGTCTGTCGCGACAACACGGACGTTACGACCACCCGGCACTGACTTGTCGAATGTCCTGCAGTCTGCGGAACGCTACGCTCGTCATCTCGCAACACTGTACGACCAGAGGACCACAGCAGGAGAGAAAAACCGCCTTTGAATGTCCTGATTGCGGAAAGCTTCACAGTCCAGGCTTCCAGCTTGGTGACACACCACGAGCGACTCCATCACTAGGGAGAGAAAAGCCCTTTGAATGTCCTGATTGTGGAGAAAGTTTCATCAGAGTTCCAGGCCTGGTGATACAGCAGCAGGACTCACACAGGAGAGAAGACCCTTGAGTGTCCTGATTGCGGGAAAGAGTTTCAAGTCGAGTTCCAACCTAGTGACAACCAGAGGGACTCACAGCAGGAGAGAAACCCTTTGAGTATGTCCTGATTGTGGGAAAAGTTCTGTTGATAATCCAGCCTGTGGTGACACAGCCAGAGGACTCACACAGGAGGCAAACCCTTTGAATGTCCCTGAGCTGCGGAGGGAAAAAGTTCTGTGATAATTCCAACCTGGGTGACAACACCAGAGGGATCACATTAGGAGAGAAAACCCCCTTTGAGTGTCCTGCATTGCGGAGAAAAACTGTTCTCTGATACGATTCCGAGCTTGGTGGCACACACCATAGGACATCATGACAGGAGAGAAAGTCCCTTTGAATGTCCTATTTGTGGTTAAATTTTTTCAGTTGGAATTCCAGGTCTGGTTGGAATTACACCAAAAGGACCTCACACAGGGAGAAAACCCTTTGAATCGTCCTTGATTGCGGGGAAAGTTTCAGTCGAGAGTTCTCACAGCTTGGTGAGCCACCAAGAGGACTTGCAGTACAGGGAGAGCAAGCCATTTGAATTGTCTCTGATTGCTGGGAAAAGTTTTAGTCAGCAAGTTGCCAATCTTGGTGAAACACCAGCTGACTCACACAGGAAATGAAACGCCCTTTCAGTGTTCTGACTTGTGGGAAGAGGAGTTTTAGTGGAATTTCAGCCGTGGTGACACACCACGGCGAGACTCACACAGGAGCAGAAAAACCCTTTGGAATGTCGTCTGCATTGTGGGAAACGTTTCTTTGATAATTCCATGCCTTGTGTTCATTCACCAGAGGACTCAACAGGAAGAGAAAACCCTTTGAATGTCCTGATTGCTGGCAAAAGTTTCAGGAGTTCGAACATAGGTGACGAGCGACACCAGAGGATCATTACAGGATGGCGAAACGCTTGTAGAATGTCGCTGCTTGTGGGAAAAGGTATCTGTGATATTTCAGCGGGGTGAATACACCAGAGGACACACAGCGAAGAAGAAGCCCTTTGGACTGTCACTGATTGCAGGATGAAAGTTTCCAATCAGAGTTGCCAAGACCTGGTGGCACCCAGAGAGTCAACGACAGGATCGAGAAACCCTTTCAGTGTACCTGAGTTGTGGGAAGAGTATTCAATGTTCATACGCAAGCCTGGTGAAGACATCAGAGGACTTGCACACGAGGAGAAGAGCCCTTCTGAATGGTTTTTGATTGTCCGGGCAACACTTCAGTCGTTGTGTTCCGCTGTGATGTCACACCGAGAACTAACACCAGGAGAGGAAACCATAGACAAGTGTCGCAGACTGTTGGAAAGCTGTTCGAGTAGTAAAGCATAGAGTTCTAAATCATTTGCTTATACAACACAGGTGAGAAATCATCTGATTGTTCTGAGTGGGATGGTGCTTTCAGGAGAACATTCCACCGATTAATGCACACACAACAATATGCACACAAGGCCCAAAGTGTTAGATAGTAGAGAAGGTTTGTGAATTTATTTCTAATGATCCCTTTGTAAGTCCAGCTGAGAAAATTGTATTCATTTGGCTTCAGAGAAATTTGCCTAAACTTTTTTGTAGGAAAACATGTAATGGTATTAGATGGGAACGGAAGGAAAGTTAAAAGTTGCAACCTATTATTTGAATATCTGGCCATCAAAGAGCAGAATTTGGTGGATATAATGTAAGAGTCCCCGAGCTATGAAATCGCATGCAGCCTGCTCTGTCCATCCGCGTAAGTCACAGAATCGCGTAGGAAAGTGAAATCTCATACATTGAACGGACATCACTTTTCCTGCTGTCCTCTTCTATGCATTTGCTGTACCGTTTTCGCGCCCCAAGATCCGCCTGATCGAGGACCTGTCCAATCGTCAAAGAAAACGCCCAGATAACCCTAAGACGATCTCGGCATGGCGGTCTCTCGAGGCCTACTTTCTTGTCATGAAAATGTGCTGGAGTGTCGATTGCTGATTTCTGTAGGCTGTTGGCAGCTCCTTTGTCCAAAACAACCTTCCCTGCCTATAGCGAACAGAGCTTCAGAGAGGGGCCTCATCCTGCTCTGTCCCAAGTTCTGCTTGCGGTGCCAAAAATTTTTTGATAAAGGCGTTGCTTAAGCCTGCAAGCCTTCACCTGCAGGGCTGAACATTCAAGCAATGGAATAGGCAAACAGCGGAAGGGTGACATTAACAGGAACAGAATCCTTCCTTCTGTTTGGCAAGATGTCCAGGTCCTCAATTTGCACAACCGACATAGAGGCCTAAAGTGTGAGATGAGCACAAACTCTTGCACTACTGATCCTTGGAGTCCATCCTTGCAGTATGTTAGCCTGCTGTGTCTCTGGCAATGCAAGGCAGAAACTGTACATCAGAGACGTGAAGCAACTGCAATGGTGCTGTAATATTCATAATTGTTTTGTATAATTCAGGGGACGATTATGCATCATAAACCTTTGAACGTTCGCCAACAGAACGCTCATAACCTGGGGGATTATCTATATTTCTTTACAAGAAATTGTAAAAAATCTGTTTTCCTGACATGTTCATTCATTTTATTAATGATGATGATACAAAATGGCCACGTACAGAGTCCTGCTGCCATTTTTCTCCTGGGCTTACCCCAAGATTTTTCAGGCCCAGAATTTTCCCCACCCACATCTCTTGGGGATAGGAACCAGCTAGGCTATATCTTGCAGATGCGAGCACTGTCAGTATAAGGAGAAAATGAGAGGAAGAAGAGAAGCATGAGAAGCATTTCAAAGTTCATCTATTTTCCAAACACGGTTCCAAGGAAATTCAGAAAGCGACCAAGGCATTTGGTGTCAAGTAGTTGGGTGAGCAACTTAGAAGAGAAACCATATGAATACGCAAATATATTGGGGAGTTTGGGCAGTGGACAAAAGCAGTTTAAATATTTCAGAGTGTAAAGGCTGTTGTGCCCTGTAGGTGGCTGGCTCAGGAGAAGAGCTGTAGGAATATTGAGTGTTGAGGACGAGAAAGGAATTGGTGGTTTTGAGCACAGAGATTCGAATGTGTTAATTTGGCAACTCTTTGCTAATGATTCGTCCTTTTTGCTTGGAGTTGCCATCCGTTGCCTGTTTGAGAAGCTGGGGCCTGAGAGCAGCATCAGTGGCACAGATGAATTTTGTGGTTTCCCCCTTCCCCTTCCTGGGGAGATGTGAGAAATAATGTTAATAATAATAATGTTTTAAACAGCATTGTTGTAAGAACTTGAAACAGCTTTTGAAGAAAGAGAAACAAAGGAAAGTGTTGCTGTAATTCCTTGAAACATCTGTAAACAGAACATGTTTCCTGTTCTTTTACTTGATCTCTCAGGGCTCCTTAATGATTTTTTCAAAATGTATCCTTTAAATATAGGAGCGAACATCTGATTTGTTAGCAGTGCACAATGACATTTTAGCTGTTAGGGCAGAATGAATGATCCTGAGTCCTGATTTTTCTGAGATTGGAAGACACCAAGGAATTCTAATATTTATTTCCATAACACCATTCAGAAAGACAGGTTTTAATTTTTTAGTAGCTCTCATTACATGAAGGACACCCAACAACCAGGAATGGGCCAGGTGTGTGGAGAAACCAAGAAGTTCTTGGCCTTATTATATTTCGGAGTTGGAAATGCTTGCAATGATCCCAAAGCCTCTGAATCTCTCACAGAGCTAAATATAGATATCAAGCAACATGAAATAAAGGCAACTGCTGGAAGAAAATCCAGGTCCAGTTCCAAGCCTGGAGAAAGGCACTGGAGACAAAATGGAGGCTGGGGGCCAATTGAAAAGAAAGTCCATTTATTGATGGATCGAACCACATCGGTTCTGGCCCACATGGAGTTGGTTTGGAGTCTTATGGTTAGGAGTCAGAAACCCTTTCAATGTCCCCAAAGCCAACCTAAGTGTCAGAGGGGATGGACTACAGGCCAGGGTGAAAAGCCATACATTCCCACTCAGACAGAACAGTCCATTTCTTCAGAATCAAACTTTGAAGTTCAGATTGTAAGGGAAAGTATGTTCGTAGATTTGTTGCCCGGATATGTTTTCCAAGATGTTACCAGCTATTAATATCAGAATGATCTGTCTGTAATTTCCTGGATTTGTTTCCCCTACCCCCTTTTTTTTTTTTTGAAGCTCTTTTCTAGTCTTCAGTTACAGATNAAGTGAGAAACTTGTTAAGTGAGTTTTGCCCGGGGGTGGGATTCAAATTTCTTAACAACTGGTTTTGTGGGTGTGGGCTAATTTGTGGGTATGGCTTGGTGGTCATGTGACTGGATGGGCATGGCTTGTATGTAAATATTATAAATATTTGTGTGAATATTGATTTTTTTATTAAAAAAGAGCAACTTTTACCCAAAAGCAGGCAAAGCAGGTGGGCAGATTGAGTTGCTCACAGAATCACAGATTAATTTAGAGATCTATCTATCTGTAATCGGCTAGTTCATTCTGTCACATAAAATTTGCAAGCAAGCAAATTCACAAAATTAACTCACAAAACACCATGTATCTAAATCTTGATTCTTTTTATTTAAAAAAAGAGCAACTTTTACTCCAAAGCAGGCAGGCAGATTGAGTTGCTTACAGAATCACGGATTTTTTTAACAATTTAAATCAGATTTTTTAAATAAAATGCTTTTGGAGTACAAATCTATCTAAATGTAGTTTTCTATTTAAAATACATTAATAATTTAGTTTTGTAAGGTCTGCACGATGCTTAAGCCAGAAATGAACCAAAACAAAGACTTAAACGGAAGCTTGCAAATCAAAAAAAGCAGTCTTTTATTCTTCGATCAAAGTTAAAGATCTGGGAAGAAGTTCCTAGCATATCACAAGAGACATGGGAGGAAAATTCTACAAAATACAGGAAGATGCCCTGTCCTTCTTATACCTTCAAAATTCTTAGAAGTCGAGTAACTGCATTGTAAAACTCTCTAACTTAGATTTACATCTTTCCTGGAAAAGACAAATTTCTCTCAGGCATTGTTTCTCTTTCATGTCTAATTGATCACAATTGACCACTTAAGGAGGCTATTAACAGCATACTTCAAAGGTGTGGATTCCTCAGAATGGAGGTAGTTACATTCCCAGAGAGGTACATTTCATTCCCAGGGGGTGATGCTGGGGTGAAATGTATCAATCCAGGAAAACAGATGGATTCAGATTGATTTAAATAGGACAATCATGTGTCTTAAATGGGAGAGGAATGTAACTGATTGTGTTTATAATTGTTTTACAACAAGTGAAAGGAAAAGGAATTTTTTTTTTTACAATGACAAGATAACAAATGCCAATAGAGTAACACTCTACTTAATGCTATAATATATTTTACTACATTTCGTTATGATTACTATTCCCTTCAGTTTATTCAGTATGAAATTGAGCTTAGTTATGTAGCAGGAGGCTGTATATCCTGCAATATTGGGACTGTCAGTGAGTCAACAGCAGGTCAGAGTAGGAGCTGCTGCGGGACAGAGATGACAGCTGTTCTTTAAAACTTATAATTTGCTGTCCGGGGAGTGCAGTTGTATGTACATGCATGCACTCACATGCACACACACTAGCTTGTAGGGACCCACCAAGCTTCTTGGATTGGAGTCAAAAGTTGCCACCTCCTGCGGCTCTAAGTTGTCAAGTCTGTGACTTATCTGAGGAAACAGTATTGATGGTGGTTTTTCTTCCCAGAAAAAAAAAAAGTGGTTTTTCTTCCCAGAAAAACAAGCATGAACGAAGGACATGCAGAAAAAGTTAAGCTTTTGGAGTGACACTCAATGTCTGGTGATTTAAAGGCTTAATCATGATAGGTTTCTCTCTGTCTCACATACACACACAGACACGTACACATACACACACCCCTGTGGACATTGCAAACAGAAATGGGAGAAGTATAAAGGAAGGGAATATTATGGCCAAAATCCTGCCCCATCTAAAGCAACCAATCACTTGGAAGATTCAACATAGATTAAGCATGCAAACAATCACTGTTCATGCTGGATTCCAGCCAAACATTGGCAGCTTACTGAGGAGCGCTGACCTAAAGCAGAACTGCAAGGTCAGCATGGCAACTATGCGCTCTGTGAGATATGGTCAGGGAACGTAAACACCTTGACTTAACTCCCTGGTCTAGAAATTCCTGTCCGATTCTTCCTCCTGTGACCATTCAGGTCCAATTCAGCTAGATGTCAATGTTTACTTACAAGACTTTAAGGCATCTATAAAACTCTTGGGGTGCAAGGGCATCTCAGCAGTTTTCTACTGAATGGCCTGTGTGGATAATCACTGGTGACTTTCCATGACTGAGTGGAGAACACATGCACCTCCGTGCTCCTAGCCCAGCATTATATCCACCCTATCCTATACCCTCCCTATGCTCAGACTGAACAAACTGGCTATCAACTCGCAAAGCATCCTCGACCTCTCTCGTGTTGGCATAGGCAAAGGGGATGGGAAAGCAAACTTTGCAGCTGCATCAAGGAGCTGCGAAATCAGTCAAATCAAGGCACATTCCAACCAATACGCTGAAGTCCGTGCCGCCATGAAGTTCGTAATAAATAACTGGATTTCTTTTGAAGTTTGGCTTGAAAGTCATGATTTAATTAGGGCATCTGTTGGAACCCTGACATTGGCCTTGGGAGATATGCAAACTCCATGACTAAAGAGATGAGGGGAAATGTCTCCCAAGTCTGCGGCATGTGGATCCCATTCAGAGGAGACTCAGACAAGTGCTGCTAATTCACAGGAGTATAAGTAAGGGGCAGAAGGTACAAAGAAAATACTTTACGTGTTCTTTTCATCCAAAAAGAAAACATGACAAACTTATCAAAACAGAACTACAGAAATTACACACAGATCAGCCTGATATTATTACCTGGTAACATCTTGGAAAACATATCCAGGCAACAAATCTACTTCTGGAAAAGCTAGAAAAATGTGGGACAGATAGCACCACCGCAAAATGGATTCCTAACTGGCTGACAAATTGTATTCAGCATGTAGCCCTCAATGGATCTACACCCACAGGGAGGGAAGTAAGCAGTGGGGTATCCTCAGATTAAATTTTAGACCCAGCACTTATTAAAATCTTCATAAACTATCTAGACAAGGGAATAGAAGGGGAACTCATCACATTTGCATACGACACTAAACTGGCAGGAATTGCCAACATCCCAGAAGACAAGATCGAGATCCAAAAAAGACTTAACACACTTGAATAGTAGTCCCTAAGATTATGATATTACACAGATAAAAGTAAAGTTTTATATGTAGACAAGAAAAACCAACTGCATAGGTATCAACTAGGTAAAACTTGGCTTAATGCCAGTAACTGAGAGGGAACTTGGAGTTCTGGTGGACAATCACTGAAATGTAATCCAACAATGAGTGACAGCAGCCAAAACAACCAATACAATTCTAAACTGCATTTCTAGACAGAATTAAGATCATGTGAAGTTATAGTGCTGCTTTACAAAGCCTTAGTAAGACCACATTTGGAATACTGCATGCAATTCTAGTCCCTCCAGAATGAGTAGAAAGTCTGGAAAGAGTGCAGAGAAGAGCAACAAAAGTTATTATGGGGCTGGAAGCTAAAACAGAACGGTTACAGGAATTGAGTATCTCGAGTCTAATGAAAAAGAGGATAAGGGGAGACATGATAGCAGTATTCCAATATTTGAGTGGCTAACCTAAAGAAGAGGGGGTCAACTTATTTTCCAAAGCACCAGAAGGCAAGAAAAAGAACAATGGATGGAAACTAATGAAGGAGAGAAGCAACTTAGGTTCTCCTGCTTTATCAGGGGTTGGAGTCAAGACCTCCAAGGTCCCTTCCAGATCTATTCAGATTGATTGATTGGTTGGTTGATCTTGAAAGCTGCATCCTTGAATTTGCTGTTGAGTTTGGTGTAATGGTGAAGGCAGCAGGTTAGTGACAGAGAAACACCTAGTTCCAGTCCCACCTGAAGAGCAAAACCATCTGTTCAACTTTGGTCAGTTCTCTCAAGTTTAGGAAGCAGGAAGGTGGGAAAACCCTTGCCAAAAACCCTTGCCAAAAACCCTTGCCAAGAAAATTGCAAGGCCAGGCATCAAGAGCGACCCAAAGGCACCAAAACCAAAGCTAAGTAGTGTCAGGTTTCACTATTTCACTGGGCCCAGTTGCAAAGCTCAGTTGCTAGGAGTCAAAAATGATCTGCTGCCATATAAACAACTAGCTGGATACTCTTGCTTCGCTACAAAAGTATGTGACTGGGCATATTTTACTGAGGACAGTGTTCTTGAGAGGATCAATAACCCTCCAAAGACAACACTTCGTCTTTTTTTGAGGTAATATCTCTCCCGCTGCCTTAAGTTCGGAAGCGGCTCCATTAGTGGAAGGCAGACATTTTGCTGAGGTCGCAATGTTTAGTACTGTAAGGAGCCCCAGACTGCTCCTGAGTGAAGGAGTGGAACTTCTGCCAGTTTGAACCGAGGTAACAGAATGTGAGGCAACAGGCAGTTGGAACAAAGTTCTTTACTCCCAGAATCCCCCAGCCAGGAAGCTTTAAGAGGAGAGGACTTCCACTCCCAGAATTCCAGAGCTGGCATACTTTAGGAGGGATGGATTTCTTGCTGGCTGGTGGATTCTTGGAGTTAGTCCTCCTCTCTTAAAGCATTCTGGATGGGGAATTCTGGGAGAAATCATCTTAGTGAGTTAATTGTGAATGGAGAATGAACTGAAAACCTGGTTTGTTAACTGTGCTGAGATTCCTTGGAAAAAAGTCCTGGCAAACTTTTTGAGGATATCAGCTAGGAATTAATCCTAGGTTAGGAGGATCCGAGCATCTTTTTAGGAAGCTCCTAAATCCAGCAGATTAAAAAGATTGTGCTTGGTAATATGAGAAGGGAGATGGACTGGATCAGTGCTGGGATTCCATTTTTTTTACTACCAGTTCTGTGGGCATCGCTTGATGGGCGTGGCAAGGGAAGGGTACTGTCAAATCTCAATCAGAGGTGGTATTTGCTGGTTCTCTGAACTAATCAAAATTTCCGCTCCTGGTTCTCCAGAACTGGTCAGAACCTGCTGAATACCACCCCTGGACTGGAAGATCTCCGGGGTCCCTTCCAGCTCTATGCTGCTATTGTATTTTCTTCTATTCTCTTCCCTTTTATGTTCTGTTCTATTCCCTATTCTATTTTGTATTTTATGCAGTTCTGTTTTCTATTCTGTCCTATTTTCTATTCAGAAACAGTTCCATAGGTGGAACTGAGGTAACGGAATGTGAGGCAACTGGCAGTTGGAACAGGTGGGGGGGGGGGAGAGTAAGACACCTTAGCATCAAGAGCATAGTTAATTAATTTCTTGTATAAGAAATACTAATGTTTCTGATGGTCATTTTGAAAAACCCTTTCCGAGCAAGCACCTAGAAGCCAAGAGGAAACTACGTGCCAAATTACAAGTTTGTAGCTTTACGGTTCTGGAGATTTTGTGATGACGCAATAAGTGGTTTTTCGTTTTTATATATATATAGATGAAAACATCTCCAATGCTTGGTGGAGCCTGGAAAAGCGTGTTTTTCCACCTCCTGTCGCTAGATGGCGGTAAGGTAACATTCGGTGCCTAGAAAGGCATCGATCCAGTGGTGCCATCCGCGCTTGAGCTTTAAAAAAGCAGTTTTTAAACCATTGAGTACTGCATTGCTAGAAAATATGGGAGGACAGAGAAATTTCCTCTTCCGGATGCCTCATGGGAGGAAGTTGGTGTGCAGAGCGGCTTTCTGTGCTCTTTCCCAGGCTGGAAGCAGCAGCTGGCAGGTGAGTTGGGGGCAGCAGGTGGGAGGGGAGTCCGGGAGCAAAGTCGGGCTTTCGGTTTCCCTCCGCGGCCTGGAAGCAGAGAAGCAACCGGGGTTCTGAAGCGTGTCAGCTTGCAGGTTCCCTCCCTCCTCCCCAGATTCGGAGCCGCGCTTGGGCTGCAGGCTGTGAAACCGGTGGCTTGCGATTCTCTGCTGGGGGAAGATCTAAGAAGCCTCTTTTCAAGCGACGGTGGATCCTTTTGGGAATGCCCCTCCAGAGGCTGTGGGGCTTCCGTCACTGGGAGGGTCTTTCAGGGGAGATGGAACAGCCTGGTTTTGTTCGGAAGGGAAGAGGCTCTCCTGCCTGAACAGGGGATGGACTAGAAGACCCTTCCAAGGTCCCCCACAAAAAACTCAATCATTCTGTGGTGGACTCTGATGTTTCTGGGCACAAGATCGGGCTGATGTGTGTCTCTTGGTCTTTTTCTGGGTTCTTTGTTTTGTTTTTATCTTCCATTTCAAGCTGAACGAGTTGTGCCTCCCATCCGTGTATTCAGCAGGTTCAATGTGGTCTTAAATGCGCAGTTTTTTTAAAATAGCTGTTGATCAGACAGGCTTAATGACACAGATGGAAAGTCCCAATTGCAGTCAGTAAGTGAGGACTACTTCAACTGGGGATGTCCACCAAAGGGATTTGTGAAAAGTTAATTTTTCTGCTCTTACTTGGAGCTCAGGGCTTCCATGGGCAAAACCTGGCGCTATCAAATCTTGCAGAGACTTGAGGAGTCTTTTCATCACTTTAAAGCCCCCACATCTGTAAAATTGTTTGTCATGCAGACTGAGAGGTGTGGCTTGATGAAATGAAAGACAAAGTCCAAGTGTGTGTGTTTATAAACCCAATGTATTTATTCATGCTGAATAAAGATGGGTCCCTCCTAAGGAGGAAGGAACCCAGAACATAGTGCAAGGGCAGATATTGATACGTAACATTTTTCTTTTGCTTTTTGCTTTCATTACATACAATAAAAGGCAGTTGGCACATGACAGGAAATGTAGAAATTATAAAATTACAAAAATAATCAACGCATGCCTTCTATGGAGTGAGTGATATCGAGTTTGACGGCAGCCCACCCAAGTTTTTTGGTGGCTTCCAGTGTTTTGTTTTTTCTGTGGGAAACGGGTCCAAATGGCTCTTTTGAGTGTTTTAAGGTTTGCAGACCTCTGGGCTAGTGGTTTTCCTTGTGAAAGTTTTCCATTGGCCTCAGAAGCCTGTTCAGGCCGGAACTTCAGCATTGCCATCTCAAACAGATGAGCAATTCAGTAAATTCATCAGATTCCTGATTAACATTAGTGCAGAGAGTCTTGAGTAACCATTTTGAGATGTTTTTTTAACATTGCTTTGAAAGATTGGATTTTTTCCATGTTGTTAGGTATGTGTTATTTTTATTTTCTCTGAACATATATATCTGCAAGTGTACATATCAGGAATGTAATAAAAAATCAATTGTCCTTAAAAATTTCTTAAAAAGTAGGTTCAATACAACCACAGAAAACAACAATACATGGTATATTGCAGGGGTCCCAACCACCGGCCCCAGACCGGTACCTCGGTCGTGGATCGTTTTGTACCGGGCCGCAAGAATGAATAATCGTGATTAAATATATATAAAAAATATGTTTTTAGGAAAAGAAATAGTAAAAGACCTCTTTACTATTGGGGAAGAATTGATTTTGCCGGTCCTTGAAAAAGTGTTTCAGCGTGGAACTGGTCCCTGGTACAGGAAAGGGTTGGGGACCATTAGTATATTACATCAGATCATCATTTATTTTATTAAAAAGAAAGCCAAAAGGGACAAAGTCGTGTGTGGAAAAATTATAATATTCAATTAATTTGTAGAACCACCTTTAGCAGCAACAACTAGAAGTAATTTTTTTCTGTGTGACTTTATCAGTCTCTGCAGCGTTTTTGTGGAGGAATTTGGTTGCTCTCTTCTTTACAAATTTTGTTTCAGTTCATTGAGGATTTGTGGGTGCTTTTTTTATGCACAACCTTGAGGTCCCATCAATCAGGTTGAGTTGCTGAATTTTGACTGCCATTGGAACACCTTGGTTCTTTTTCAGCCATTTTCTTGTTGTAGATATCCTGATGTGTTTTTGCGAGCATTGTCCTGTGCATAATCCCATGTCAGCCTAGGCTTGAGCTACTGGACAGATGGGCAATCACTTTTTGACTCTAGAATAACTTTGGTACACAGAGGAGTTCCATGGTTCGACTCAAAGACTTGCAAGTGTTGCTAGGTCCTGCAGCTACAAAACAAGCCCAAAGTCATTCACCCCTCCACCTCTGTTTTTTTTTTTTAAATTTTTTATTTGGTTTTTAAAACTAACATAAACAAAACAAAAACATTAAGCCATCTTCCATATATAATACATACAATGTTGCGGTGCTTTTACAAATTGTTTTTTGTGCTACCAATTTCGTGCGTAGTCTTTTTTAAGAAAAAATTTATTGGTTTTAAAACAAACATAAATAAACAAACATAAAAACATGAAGCCAACCCTCCCACTCTGTTTGTTGATGGGTTTTGTATGAAGTGCTTGCATAAACCAAACACAGTTTGGTTATGTAATAATGCACAGTCACTGTGCATTATGGCCAAACATCTCTACTTTGGGTCTGGTCTGTGACAAGGACATTTGTTCCAGAAGTCCTGTGAATTTTGTCAGATGCAACATCACATGTTGTTTCACATCAGCCGTGCTGCTATGACCTTTTTAGAGAGAAGATACTTTTCCCCCCTGGTAACTCTTCCAAAGAAACATACTTGCTCAGTTCTTTTTCTAATTGCACTGTCATGAATTTTAAATATTTAACAAGCTAACTAGCTGTAAAAGTCTGAAACAATAATTCTTTTTGGGTGTTTTTTTTGCAATTTCTCTGGCCAACTGCATTGTCTGGCCATTTAGGGAGAATTTTCTTGGATGTCACTTCTTGGAAATTGCACTGTTCTTGAATGTGTTCCCACTTGTGGAATAATCTCCTCACTGTAGAATGATGGATTTTAAACTGTGTTTGGAATTGGCTTTGTTTTAAACCTTGCCCCAAATTCTTCTTTCTTCTTCTTGCTTGTGGTCTGTCTGTCTGACCGAAAGGTAAGCAACTCGTTAGCCGGTCTTAATTGAAGCGACTCTGTAACGGTTTCCAGGATGGACCACGGTTGGAGGTCAGGTTGCTGCGCCAATCCCCTTCCCAAATTGATGGGCAGCACAGGTTTTTCTAAGACAATTGCTGATTCTTTATTCTTTTGGCCAACACCTCAATGCCAGAGATCAGCAAACTCCTACAATTTCAGCTTTTATAGATGTAGTTATACTTTGCTGGTGATGCAATCTGAGTCAGCAAGGCACTGTATTAGGCAGTACTTGGCTGCAATTTCACCTCATAATACTATGGAAGTAGTGAGAAATTTCCTCATGGTGAGATCAATTAACTTAAAGAAAGGCTGGCTTTGAGAGTTTTGTTGCGCCATCACTTGAGGCTTTTCATATATGTTTTATTTGTAATTTTCCTTTTACAACCATACATATTTTGTATGACAGTGTGTTGACTGGGTCAATATACTTCTTAGACAATGCTAACAATCATAAGGGACGCGGTGGCTCAGTGGTTGATCTTGTAGATCAGAATGGTCAGCAGTTCAGCAGTTTGAATCCCTCGCATATGAGTCTTTAATTCTTCTCCCTGTATGTAGTACTTGCTTTCTTCATGTTTGGAGATTATTTTTTGAAATTATTTTACCTTTGGAATAAAAGTTGGAAGGTATCTCACCGACTTTCAATGCTCTGTCCACGAACCGCTCCAGCACAATTCTTATTGTCCCAATTGTCACAGCTTGTGACTTGCCAAAATGACCCTCATCCCTGCTACCATTTGGGAGAGCTTTCTTTGGACCTAACAAGGAAATTGTGGCTTTCTCGTGATAATTGAAGTACTTCTCCTTCCTTCACCACCCCGCAAGGGCAGCTTTGACCCTGTAAGGCAGGGGTCCCCAAACTTGGCAACTTTAAGACTTATGGACTTTAAATCCCATAGCTGGCTGGAGAGTTCTGGGAGTTGAAGTCCACAACTCTT
>BHFT01035865.1:0-11653 GCA_004320025.1 Laticauda laticaudata
GCCCCCACAACCGTTGGAGCCATAGATGGCAGCACCGTGGCCGCAAAGCCACCAGCCAAGTCAGGGTTCCACTGTATTTCAACTTACAAGGGCTTCTTCACATCAGTCCTCTTTCCGCATGGTCGATGCGATGACTATATTTCAGTACACACTTCAGGCAACGGGTTCAGCTTCAAAGATGCCCAGGGTATACAACGCATCATCTCAATGGAGGGCTGGAACGCAACCTCATCATGGGCCTTCCCAGATCCAGACCTCCCTGTGCCAACGCACATGCAAGATATGCCCTACTTCATCGTTGGGGATGACGCCTTCTCCCTCAGAAAAACCTACGCTCATGAAGCCCTACACTTCCAGACTCCTCGCCCGTTGAAGAGAGGAATCGTTCAATACCAGGCTGTCCAGGCAAGGCGGGCGTGGTGAGGAATTTCTGCCTTTGCATCCTGGCCAACAGGTTCCAGGTACTTCTCACCACATGCAGCATTGCCATAGACGTGAGGAGGATCGTGGAAGCTTGCTTGCATCCTGCACAAATCTCATGCGCCACCGCGCTACCCACGTCTTGCAGACACAGGCTCGTGGACCTCCAACAAGGCCAATGGGGACAGCGAACCTGGGGAATAGAGCAAAGGGCCAAAACCTGATAGAGTATTCAGGATGTGGCAGGCCAAACAAAGCCTCACGTGAAGGAAGAAGCCAGCGCACAACCTCCTGAAACACTGGTGCAATCACCCAGCTGGAGCAGTGGGGTGGCAGAAGACAGGATGGTTAGAATGATTATGGATGCTTCCTTCAGCCCTGTCTCATCACATGGATGGGGATTGGGCCATGTATGTTGGGTGCGGCCTACAATGAACAGCAGGCATTTAATAAGAGTTGTGTTTGATGTTGACATGTGTGGATCAATGATTACATGAGTATTGATAATGAAGGGCCATAGGTGTCGGCAACCTGGGAGGGTGGACCATACAGTTTCCCCACTATGCCTTGCACTTGGAGGTTTTATCTTATCCCACAGCTATCTCAACCCATCCCACAGCTATGTTAACCCATCCCAAAGGCTATCCCTGCCCATCCACAGCTGTCTTAAACCCAATCCCAGATATCCTAAACCGTATCCCTCAGGTATCCTGCCCATCCACAGCTATCTTAACCCATCCCACAAGATATTACCTAACCACTCTCCAAGGTATCCGCCTGCCACCCCACTGCTTTCTTACCCATCCACAAGCTGCAAAGCTTAAACCATTGTTCTAAAGTTTCCACCAGACGTTTATTTAATAATAAAATAAATAAGGCAAGTTGTGTGAAGCAAAAGATAATCTTTACATATAAACAAGCTGTTAAAAGAAAAATGACCCAATTAAGTGTCCAAATAATTCTACAGGTAGCCACCCACTCTGGCCACTCTCTCGGTCACTCGAGGTGTGCCAGTCTCAGAGGTGAAAGGCCCAGGTGCTGTGGACTGGTGGCTGCTGCTGGAATGCTGGTCTGAAGCCCCACTGGGGTGCCTGGCCCCTGAGAGGACACAACAGGTTGACGGTGTGTTGAAGTGAAGCTCTCAGACAGCTTGGCTCAGCCCGTGATGTTGGGGCTCTTCCTCCATGCGCAATTAGGTGTCAGTCCCAATACCGACGACAGGATGTACTGAGGCCGGGGCTTGGCTGTTGGGTGGAGGAAGGAGCAGTGTAGTGGGGCTGTCTGGTCTGCAGCTGTGTGAGTACATGGCGTGAGGATGGCATCGGGGTGACACTGGGTGGCATCGGTGGCATTGGTTGGCATCTGTGGTGTGGGTGGCATCAGTGGCGTGGGTGGCATCAGTGGCATCAGTGGAACCGGTGCAACGGTGGCATCCGATGAGCTGTCCTGGACGGGGAAGGACTGCTGCCTTGCTTCTGGACCTCTGGGTAGCGCGTAGCCTGGTAGGTGAGGGCTCTTGTGGAAAGCCTTGGGAATGGGAGTGACATCACTTGGGGGAGGAGCAGACCTGACTGGGTGGGAACAGGTTGCCTCTGGATATGGAGGGTTGTGAACAGCAATCGGTGATCCGGTCCTTCAACCACCTGTACTGGGGTTCCGCTCCATGTTCCTGAGGGTCTGGTTGACATCGGTGAGGAAAGGGCTTGCGGTTTGGAGGATGAGGAGTCGGTGTTGGACCAGCTAGAGGAGGAGATCTAGCTGGTCCGGATGGTGTCCCTGATCTCCAGCAGGACAAGTGTGCTCTGCCCCTCCTGTCTGGCTCTCGCCTTTCTGTGGAGGTAGGAGCTGGAGGTGGATGCGGGTAGGCTGTGCCAGGTGGAAGTGCCGTCTCCTTTCTCCCACTGCTCCAGGGAGTCCTCCATACGTGCTCTGCCACGGTTAAAACAGCTGGTCCGCTGGCGTTCTCCGCTGTGGGACGCGCTCCATCAGAAACCTGCCTGACACAGGAGCTGACTCTCGGCCTGAAGAGGGACTGGCTCTCAGCAAGGCTGCTGGAGAGAGAGGGTTGTGAGAGGGGCTGCTCTCGTGGCGGGAATCTTCACCCTCAGGATATGCTGCACCGGCCATGCACGTAGGTCTCTACTGTCTGTCAGCTTGACCGTGGCTGGCCAGATTTCTTGAGGTGCAGCTTCCGTACCAGGTGGCATATGTTATCCACCAGCTCGAGGAGCACCTCCATGATGTGTACCCAGACTCTCCGCCTTTCTCTCTCCAAGCAGCCTGCTTCATTTTGGTGGTCCCTGTAGAGCTGGTGTCTCCAGCATCGATAGTCATTCTCACTCAGCCACTCCAAGCAACCTCATCCTTCGTGTTCCTCCCTCAAGAGAGTATTCCTCCTCTCCGTTCTCGGCAATATGCCTCTTCCTCCCTTTTGGACAAGGACCAGATGGGCCCTCTCGATTGAGGTTGTAGGGGCTTCCAGGTTGTTAGGGCTGCTCCTCCACAATCCCACCAGCAGCAGCAGAGCCCAGCAGGATCATCACAGCAGCAGCAGCAGCACCAGCAGGACCAGAATCATCAAGCAGCAGCAGCGCCAGCAGCTAGCAGCAGGACCAGGATCAGCAGCAGCAGGACCAGCACCAGCAGGACGCAGGATCAGCAGCAGCAGAGTAAGCACCAGCATGCACCAGCAGCACCAGCAGCGCCAGGCAGGACTAGGAGCACGAGCAGACCGGAGGACATGAGCA
Source organism: Laticauda laticaudata (assembly GCA_004320025.1). NCBI lineage: Eukaryota > Metazoa > Chordata > Lepidosauria > Squamata > Elapidae > Laticauda > Laticauda laticaudata. The sequence continues at coordinate 3,168 of BHFT01035865.1, forward strand.
AGACCAGGAGACACGAGGCAAGCACACCAGGAGCACGAGCAGACCAGCAGGACAAGTGCAGCTTCAGCAGAAGTAAGCACAGCAGAAGCACCACCGCACAGAAGCAGCATCAGCCAGGTAGACCCAAGCAGAAGCCACCACCCCATAAAGCAGCAATCAGCAGCTCTCCAGAAGCAGCAATCAGCAGAAGCACCACCGCCAGAAGCAGCATCAGCAGAGTAAGCACCAGCAGAAAGCACCACGCCAGAACAGCAATCAGCAGAAGTAAGCACCAGCAGAATGTACCACTGCCAAAAAGAAAGCATTTAAAGACAGCAGCAGCAGCTCCTCCAGAAGCAGAAGGAGCAGAAGCCCAGGCCGCAGAGAGTGAGCTCGTGCTACAGAAGCCCCAGCAGAAGCCAGAGTGCAGGGCCAGGGGGTGGAGGGTGGTCCTGTCCTCTTGCCAGGGCTGGCAGCAGATGGGTGAGGCTTCTCTTCTCTCACCCATGGTTGTGGGGGTTGCTGGCTGCAGCAAGGCTGGCAAGGAAGGCATGGCCACCAAAGGCTGGCAGGCAGACTGGCAGGCAGTCAGCAGGGAGGCTGGCAGGGAGGCTGGCATGAGGCTGGCAGCATGGCTGCAGCAGGCATGCAGGGCAGCTGGCAGGCACTCATGTGTGCTGGAAGCAGGTCTTTCCTCTGAATGGTGGAACCTGCTTCGAGCTGCTTCCCTTTATATCCACGGGCTGAAGCAAGCATTCTTCCCGCAGTGCAGTGAATTGCTAGGGATCTGTAGGCTCCACTTTGCATCCGCTAGGCTTCCGCTGTGCATCACCGCTCATCGCTCGTCGTCCGGTTCTGCAATCCGCTGTATCCATTCCGCGTCTGCTTTGCTGCGGCCCCCGGAAGCCTTGCAGATGTGCCATCCGCTGCCATCCATTTCCATCCGCTAGCTTCTGTTTTCTGCATCCACTTTCCATCTGCCTGCGTCCTCCCCCCGTCCATTCCTTTTCCGTGTTTATCCACTCGGTTATGCAAATTTGCCCCTTTGAGAGCGGATAACAACGGATGGAACATTTTTCTCGTCCGCTGTGTCCTTTTTACTAACGTTTTGCATCCGTTGGCCAGGGCCTTCATGTATTAGTCTCCATTGGATAATCCTGAACATTATCTTGCTAGTACAGGAGGTAATCCTTTATACCGGCCACAATGGAACTGGGAATTTTAGTTATAAGTAATTGCAGTTACAAATTGAGACACTACATCTCTGGACTAGATTTTATTATAATTTTTATGGTGGTCATAAAGTGAGTCACCACAGGTGCTAAGTGAATCATACAAACATTAAGCAAACTACAATTAAAGGAAATCCAGAGTATCCAGTGAGGGTTTCTTGCAAAGGCAAAAAAAGGTTACAAATTGTGTCACATGATCACAGAACGCTGCAACTGGTTGCAAATGCGAGCTGTTGCCAAGTACTCAAAAAGCAATTCCACAGCTATGGGGAGAGCAGCAGTCATAACTCCAAGGATAAGTCATAATAAGCTTTTTTGAACTCTGTCATAACTTGTGAACAGTAGTTAATTGGTCTATTAACTGTTTTTAAGTCAAAGGCTATTTGCTAATTAACAACTACTTGTTGTTAAGTCAAAGTTAATAAGTAAAACTAAGTTCCCCTGAATTACATTGAGCCAAGAGATTTACATCATATAATGGAGAGGAATAAAACCTGAATAACTGATCTACTCTATTGAAATTCTGGAGGGAACAAAGATTACCTCATCAGAATTTGTTTTATTTTGATTGATTGGTTGATTGATTGATTGATTATATGCCATCAAGTCAATAGATACAGTTATATTGCCTAATGATGCATTGTTAACCCAGAGAAATGAAATAATGAGTTTTGAATTCATTATGAAATTTCAGTCATTCTCTAACCGTTGATGGACAGTAAGATGCATGTTTTCTTTTAAACTGGCACATCTTAAATCTATGGCTATCTTAAAGTTATGAACACTTAAACTTTTAAATTTGATAAAAATTTGAAAACACCCAAGAGAATTGGTGTTATTTCTCATGAAAACAGAATGAACAATAGGACTGACACTGATTCCGTGAATGGGATCAGAGACGTAGAACTGAATCTTAGCATAAACATGAGGGAACGGTGAGGGTTAATTGACTCCGGGGCAACAGCACACACATCTTACAATAGAGAGCTATTCATCTCTTTAGACGAGGTGTTGTTTAACATTAAAGTTACCAACCCAAAATTTGTGCAGGTGGTTGGGAAGGGGGATGTCCACATCCCAGGTCTTGGGAGAATCAAGGAAATTCTGTTTATACCTGAAATACCATATAATGTCCTATCTGTAATTAAACTAAGCAAAGGTACCAAAATTGAGGTGTTATTTAAGGACGGCACCGTCCAACTTACCAATGATGGCAAGGAGATAGGGGACATTATAGTTACCAGTGGGTTATCTTATATTATACCCACGATGAATACTGCACAAATCAGCCAATTTATCAAATGATAGTGTTAAGAATGGTAAGGAAGAGAAGGAAAAAGATGATAATGCCGACAATGACACAAGTGATGGGGAAATAGAAGGGAAAGTGATAATAATATTAATGATGTAAGTATTGAAAACATCGTAATCAAAATGAATGACTCAAAGCATATTTCAATTGGTAAACCTTTACATAATAATTGTGCCCATATTTTGCATAGAAAGTTGGGCATATTGGTTTTCCCATTGTTAAAAAGATGTTCAATTCTTCTGAGGGACTCAAAGTAAATAATTGTGAAAATTATTTAGAGTGTTCCATTTGTAAGAGTTCAAAGTCAAAAGAAAAACCCCGACCAAAAAAATAAAAAAGGAACACCACACACATTTTTCCATGAACATAGTAGATACGGTTTCATATACACACTCAGACACAAAGGGGAAACATTCATCAAATTTAAAGAATTCTATAAGAGGGTAGAAATCCAGCAGAACATTAAAATCAAACAGATCATGGCAAGACCACAGTTCTGAATTTCTTTCCAAAAAATTCAGTGACTGGATTGATAAACATGGTTTAATACATTTTACAGCTTCGCCATTTTCTGCTTTTCAAAATGGTGTGGCAGAACGCAGGAATGGCATATCATAAACTATGGTTAGATGCATATTAGAAGATGCCGGATTAAACTTTTCATATTGGGGAGAGGCTGTCTTATATTCAAACTATATCCTTAATAGAATACGGTCAAGTGTGATACAGAAAACCCCATACGAAATAATGTATAATCAGAAGCCCACATTGGCACATCTCCATGTTTTTGGGGTAACTGCCAACGTACACATACCCAAGCAACTCAGACAAAAAGGAGATAAAGTATCAAAAAAACTCAAATTTGTTGGTTATGAACCAAAAACCAAAGCTTNATGGATAGTAATCACAAGATAATCATATCAAGATCAGCAAATTTCCATGAAAACACAAACTGGAGTAAGATCCATTCAAATGAAATAATAATTGGCAAAGACACATTCAAAACTGATCAGAAACAAACACAACTTCACACACACACTACAAAAACAAAACCCAACAGAAATAGCATTAAGGTTAGGGAGTGGAAGAAAGGTCACCACATACTCAAAACCAAAGGTATAGATTCAGATGACTCATCGAAGAAAAATATCCCAACTGAAAACATACCCAGGAGATCACTAAAATCTAATAAGGGCAAAATTCCAAATACCTTAAGGGACTATGTGATGTCTATTGATACCGCCATAACTACACCCAAAAATTATAATGACATATACACCCACCCACCAAATGAACAGCTAAAATGGAAAGAGGCCATGCAGAGGGAGATGGAAAGTATGAAAAAACTAGAAGTTTATACCCCCTCAAAGGTTCCAGAGAATAAAAAAATTATCGGTACCAGGTAGGTGTACAAAATAAAACCATTAGAGGATAACAAAAATCTATACAAAGCAAGACTGATGGTACAAGGTTTCTCACAAAAGTTTCCAGACGATTACATCGACACTTATTCACCTACAGTGAGGGCAGAGAGTGTTAAGACAGCCTTAGTCATTGCCTCAATTCTAAATGAACACATGTATCAATTCGATGTGCAAACAGCATACCTACATGCGCCATTAGATAAAGAATTATATGTCAGAGCACCACCAGGAATTGACTGTAATGAAGGAAAAACCTGGCTACTCAATAAAAGTCTCTACGGTCTGCGACAATCGGGTAAGAGATGGTACGATTGTTTTTCCAAAACTTTAAAACTAATAGGTTTCACTGCCATATCAGCTGACAAATGTGTATTTATTAAAAGGGAATAAGGTATATGTGAAAAAGTACTTGTCTATGTCGATGATATATTATACATATGTAAAAGTAAATTTAAATGTGATTAATTCGCCAAAAAACTTTAAAAACACTTTTCATTGAAATCTTTGGGAAAAATCGATAAATATTTAGTTCAGATTACCGAATCACATAGTGGTTTCATACTATCACAAAGGGAAAAGATATTAGAATTACTGGAGAAATGCAATATGTCTGATGCCAAACCATCATATACCCCATGCAGACTGACTTCTTAAAGAACATGTTTAATGATGATGCGGTATTTAAGAACAATACAGTTTATTGATCTACAATTGGTTCATTTCTTTATATAGCCAATTGGACTAGACTGGACATAGCACTATCAGTCAACTTACTCTCAAGACACGTAAATAACCCCAAAATGTACCACTGGAATGCAATCAAAAGATTATTGAGATATTTGAAACACACCGCTGATGCAGTTTTTTCGCTTAATCCAAATACATCGAGCACACCTAGACTTTCATGTTACACAGATGCCAATTGGGCTGGAGATGTCAAAACATGAAAAAGTACCTCAGGGTATGTTATTTTTCTGAATGATAGTCCTGTCCACTGGAAAACAAAAACTTGTATCAACTTCAACGACAGAAGCCAAATTTGTTTGTTTATCAAATGCCACAAATAACTTATTTTGGTTGGATGATTTATTGATGGACATTTGGAAAGAACCTTCATACCCCATAATCATTCAGGAGGATAATAAAGCAGCAATAGATATATCTAAGGCCGATGCTGTAGGCCACAGATCAAGGCATACTGACATTAAGTACAAGCACATGAGGCAGTTGTCAGAAATTGGATTCATAAAAGCTGTACATTGTGAAACTAAGGAACAAACTGCAGATATTTTGACCAAACCTCTTCCCTCAAAGCAACATTCATACCTGACAAAGAAACTGTGCATAATTATATAAATGGTGTACAATAATATCTACGTCAATGTTCCCTCAATGATAAATCAGTTCGACCTTAGAAGGGGAATTGTAAAGGTAAAATGTCAAACTGCTTTAGTCATATAAGAAAACATTGATATTGCAGTCCCTCATGTTAAGCATACAAGTTCCACGATGCATCACTGCACATTCCCCTCCCACCAGGTATAAAAAGTACTTATTTGGGGGTTTTGAAACCCCCCCTCTCATCTCCCCCCTGGAACAATGATGTACCTAAAAGAGAACATAGACATAATATAAGTTTACATTTCTACAATAAAAGAATTACTCTGATCAAAAACATTTTAAAAGTTAATTTTAGATAGATCCATTAAAGGTTATTAACATAATGCAATAGTGGGTTCCTGTGGTTGAGTTTAAGGAGTTAAAACCATAGAGTACTGCATTGCTACAAAGGATCGGAGGAAAGAACCTTCCGGATCACTCCTGGGAAGAAGTTGGTGTGCAGAGCGGCTTCTGTGCCCTTCCCGGGATGGAAGCAGCCGCTGGCGGGTGAGTTGGGGGCAGCAGGTGCGGAGGGAGTCCGGAGAGCGAGTCGCGGCTGTTCGTTCCCTCCGCGGCCTGAAGCAGAGAAGCAACCGCCCCCCGGCCCTGAAGCGTGTCAGTGCGAGTTCCTCTCCCTCCCAGATGGGAGCGCCGCTGGGGTGCCAGCTTGTGAAACTGGTGGCTGCCGATTTCTCTCTGGCCCGGGAAGATCTCAAGAAGCCCTTTTTCAATGCGACGGTGGCATCCTTTGGGCAATGGCTCCACCCCTCCAGAGGCTCTGCGGCGGCGCTCCGTCACTGGAAGGCTTGGTGTGACGGCGGTGAGTGGATCCTGCAGGCTTCTTTGTTCCTCCGCCGCCCTGCTCAAGCAGGAGACCCGAACCACTTCAGACAAATGTGTTAGCCTTTCTTAAAAGCTCCAGTATGCCAGCACCCAAACTTTATGAAAGTCCTCCCTAACCTGTATTAGAAGTTTCTCCTCAGTGCTCGGTATGCTTCTCTCCTTGGACCGACGTTTTCCATCCATTGCCCTTCCACTGTCTTGCCCTTCTCGCTTCTTTGTGGCAAATCCTCAAGTATCGGAGCACTGCTATTAGGTCATCCCGAGTTCTTTTTTCCACTAAACTAGACATAGGCAATTCTTACAACAATTTTTTATTTATTTTGGCCGCCAGCCCCCTAATTATATTTGCTTTTTTTTTTAATAATATGGTGACCAAATCTGGAAGTAGTATTCTTAGTGAGATCTTACTCTTTGTAAAATGGAATTAGTATTTCATATGATCTTGATTCTACCCTTGTGTTAATACAGCCTAGGATTCCCTTATCTAAATTGAAGAGTACTGGGACTAAAACAGAAACTTGGGGTATCCCACTAATTACTTCCCTCCCTATATAGATGTAGTTCCTTTAAGGAATACACTGAGGTCGGTTTGTCAGCCAGTTATGAATCCATCTTTGTGGATGGATGTATCTCTTCCACATTTTCTAGGTTATGGAGTACTTTGTCAAATGCCTAACTGAAATTCAAATATAGCATGTCCACAGCATTTTGCTGGTCTACTAATTTAGTTACTTTTCCAAAGAATGAAATAAGATGATTTGGCATGATCTGTTTTTGACAAACCCATATTGACAAACCCTGGTTATAACATTGCTTGTTTCTAGGTATTTACAAATCTGTTGTTTGATTATCTGTTCCACAGTCTTCCTAATATTGCTGTCAGGCTGATTGGTCTGTAGTTTTGTAGATCCATTTTTCCCCATATTTTTGAACATGGAACTACATCAACTCTTTTCCCGTCCACTGGTAGTTCCTTGGTGGTCGAAGATCTTGAATAGAAAGATCTTTGAAAGAAAGTTCAATGGTTTTGAAATCATGTCTGCCAGCTTCTTCAGAACTCTGGGATGTAATCAATCTGGTTCTAGTGATTAGAACTCATCTAGAGTGGACAGGTGTCCTCTTATCATTTTCTTGCCTATTTTAGCCTTTTATTCCTAGTCTGTCTTTTATGTATTCTGTTAATAGATTGGGCAAGTTTCCTTTTTTGCGTGAAGTCAGATGTAAAGAATGAATTAAGCAGCTCTGCTTTGTCTCTCCTGCCTGTTACTTCCTTGATGTCTTTTCTCCTTAGTGCACCATTTCCTTGAGTTTTTACTTGTTACTTATATGTTGAAAAAAACTTTTCAAAAAAGTTTTGTTGCAAGTCTTAGTTTATTCTGAGGGTTGAGCTTTGCTGATTTCATCTTTGCAGATTCGGGCTATATGCTGGTATTCTGCCTTAGTTGTGAATCCCTCTTTCCATTATTTATACTTACCCTTTTTGTCTTTCAGTTTATCAGAGAGTTTTTTGCATGCAACCATCCTCGTTTCTTTTGGATCTCTTTTTCCATTTTTAGTAATATTGTTGGACTGGGCTTTTGAAACCATATTTTTCAGAATTTCTCAAGCGTCTTCAGTTGTCTTCTTTAAAATTTTAAAAATCCTTCCCAAGCTATCTCTCAGCTTGTTGACACCAGCTCTTTGTAAGTCTAAGCTGCTTGTTTAATTTTGCTGGAGTGCTTCTTTCTGCATTGTATTTAATTCCAATAAGACATAGTCACTTTCCCCAAAGTTCCTGACATTTTGACCCCTCTCTATCATTTCATGACTGTTACAAAGAATTTAGATAATCATAGGAGACCTGCGAGTTCCTTCCTTTACCTTTTGAATGACAGTATTGTCAGATTCATCAGCAACTTTTAAGAAGAGATTGGACAGCTATTTCTCCAGAATGGTAGAGGGTCTCCAGCCTGAACAGGAGATTGGACTAGAGGTCCCTTCCAACTCTGTTGTTTTATTGTGGACTTGCTGTTTTTGTGGCAACAATATTGAACTGACCTGGCACTGGTCTTTTCTGGGATTTTTTACCAACCATATATCACCAATAAACACCACATTTCCTATTGGTATCCCGTCTCTGTAGAAGACATACATCTGATCCACTGATTTGTGGTCATTGTAGCATCAGCAGTTCCTGTGATTACGAAGGTCCAAGAAAAGGAGTTTGAGTTCTGCAAACTGGTGCACATTTATGATGGCCGCAGCATCCCACACTCATATTCCCAATTTGTGACCTTCCCAGCTGGCTTCTGACAAACAAAATCAGTGCGTATACTG
>BHFT01035866.1:0-36058 GCA_004320025.1 Laticauda laticaudata
CGCTTCTTTGTGGCAAATCCTCAAGTATCGGAGCACTGCTATTAGGTCATCCCGAGTTCTTTTTTCCACTAAACTAGTTGATTGCTCTGAAGTTTTCTAGATCGGTTTCCCTACATCAGCTCTTTTCCATTCCACCAGTAGTTTCTTGGTGCTGCTGACCACAAGTCAGCAGTTCCTATGGGTATGATGGTGCAGAAAAAGGAGATGCACCAATTTGGGCACTACACACTGGTGTAAATATATGATGGGTTCAGCACCCCACACTCATGATCCCATTTGTGACCTTCCCAACTAGCATCTGACATGCAAAATAGCTATTGTGGACCTTTGGGATGTACAGTTGTATAGGTAGTCCTCGTTTACCATTTCTTCCCTGAATCTCCAAAGTTGTAATGGCAGTGTAAAAGCAGACTTACACCTAATCACATAAATTCATAGCACTCGTTCAGTGACCACACATCAGCAGTTCCTGTGATTACAAAGGTCCAAGAAAAGGAGTTGCACCGATTTGAGTTCTGACAAAGGGTGCACATTGATGATGGCTGCAGCATCCCACACTCATATTCCCAATTTGTGACCTTCCCAGCTGGCTTCTGACAAACAAAATCAGTGCGTATACTGNGAACTTTGATCTTGGTCGTCTTCCATGTATCAAATTAATGAAGATTAACGTTAGAAGTAATTCTAGCATTGGAGCATTTTTACTTTTTTGTTGCAATGTATACTTTTTTCTGATATCCTCTGTAACCATTATATAAATAACATTACACTTTTTTTGAATCCTAGACAAAGAGGATGACAATAAGAGCACTCTGGATGAATGAGAATTGTAAGCAACTTTACATAAAAGTCAAGGGAGATTTTTCATTCAGGAAAAAGGGATATATCTCTGGAAGTCAGTGGAGAGGAAAAGGTCATACAGACAGTGTTGCAGTCCTTGTCCTGGGAGGAAAAAAAACAGCTTGAAACAAAACATCACTAAACAAGGGATCATCCATATTTTTGATCTCAGGAATATCAGTTGTGGAAAACTTTCATCGACATGCCTTTTGTAGGAAAGAGAAATATTGCAAATCACAGCTGATTATGCATAGGAGGATTCACACTGGAGAAAAACCATACAAACACTCTGACTATGACAAACCATTTGGTCAAAACAGCTCTGTTGTGGTTCATGGAAGGCTAGAGCAGCCCTACAAGTGCTCCCAATGTGGTAAATTCTTTAGTGAGCATGGCAAATTGGTGATACACCAGAGGACTCACACCAGGGAAAAACCGTATGAATGTCCAGATTGTGGGAAAAGTTTCAATCACAATTCCAATCTTGTAAGACACCAGAGAACTCACACTAGGGAGAAACCTTTTGAATGTCCTGACTCTGGGAAAGGCTTAAGTTACAATTCCAACCCACTGATACACCAGAGGATTCACACAGGAGAGAAACTCTTTGAATGTTGTGATTGTAAGAAATCTTTCAGTCAGAATTCCCATCTTGTACAACACCAGAGGACTCACACAGGAGAGAAACCCTTTGAATGTCCTATCTGTGGGAAGGGTTTCAGTCAAAACTCCAGCCTGGTGAACCATCAGAGGATACATACAGGAGAGAAACCCTTTGAATGTCCTGATTGTGGGAAAAGTTTCATTCGAAATTCCCACCTCAGGAGGCACCAGAGGACACACACAGGAGACAAGCCTTATGAATGTCTTGATTGTGGGAAAAGTTTCGGTCAGAATTCCCACCTCATGAGACACCAGAGGACTCACACAGGAGAAAAACCTTTTGAATGTCCAGATTGTGGGAAAAGTTTCATTACAAATTCACACCTCATGAGACACCAGAGGATTCACACAGGAAATAAACCCTTTGAATATCCTGATTGTAGGAAAAGTTTCAGTCAGAATTCCAGCCTGATGAAACACCAGAGGACTCACACAGGAGAAAAACACTTTGAATGTCCTGATTGTGGGAAAAGTTTCAGTCACAGTTCCCACCTTGTTGCACACCAAAGGACTCATACAGGAGTGAAACCTTTTGAATGTCCTGAGTGTGGGAAAAATTTCAGTCAGAGTTCCAGCCTGGTGAGACACCAGAGGACTCACACAGGAGAGAAACCATACGAGTGTCCAGATTGTGGGAAAGATTTCAGTATTCGGTCTAACCTTATAAATCATGTGCTTATACACATAGGGGAGAAACCATTTAAGTGTCCCAACTGTGGACGGTGCTTCAGGAAACAGTCCACCCTTATTGCACACAAGAAAATCCACCTAAAGCCAAAAGTGATGAGTATAGAGAATGGTTGAATTCCATTTCTAATGTCCCATTGTAAGTTCAGCTGAGAAATTGACTAATTTGACTACAAAGAATTTGCCCAATTTCTTGAAGTCAAATATGTCATGGTATTAGACGGGAAGGAGGAAATTTAAAAATGGAACATATTAGTTTGATAATGGCTGTCTGGCCATCAATAGCAGAAGTTGCTGGGTTTTTATTTTTATTTGCAGAAATTGTGCAATTCAGTAAAAAATCTTTCTGGGAATGTTCTTTGCATTTTTATCATGCCTTGTGCAGAGTCCCAGCTACCCTCTACTTGTGTGTCGTTGAGTTTTTCTTTCCCAGGCAGCATGTCTTCAGGATAGGAGCACTCGGACTAGTTAGAGATTGTGAAAGGAGAAAGCAGATTGTACAGTAAATAATATTTTATTTCTAAAATAGCATTGCATAAAAATAATAACTTTTGAGAAAGGAAGAAAAACTGTCAGCATTTCTGAAAACATTGGGTCTAGGTCATGAAAACCTCTCTTCCCAACATATGTGAGGTGTTTCCTGTTCTTTCAATTCTATCCCAAGGCTCCTTAAAGTTTTTCAAAAGTGCCTTCAAATAAAAAGAAGAACATTCTTCAAAGCAGCAGAAGTGATATTTTAGCTATGCAGATGACTGATCCTGATTTTGCTTGGATTAGAAGACACCAAAGAATTCCAAGATTGCATATTTCACAAACACAATTCAAAAAGACTGGTTACATTTTTTTAGTAAGTCACGTTGCATGTGATCCCTTTGTAGAAGGACACCCAACAATGTGGACCAGGCAAGGTAAACTAATAAGCTCTTGGGTGGAGTCTCAAGCTCCAAGTTACTTTGAATTTAATGTGCAAAAAAATTAAACTTTAAAATAGTAAAATTATATTTAATAAATTATATCTTTTCCCAGTCTCCACAGGAGTTAGATTTAGCCTTAATATTTCCAAACAGCTTGGGCAAAAGACTTAGAGGGCACTACTTTGCAGAAAGCTGGTGTACATACAGATTTCTGCACTTTCTTAGGGGTGACTCAGTGGAGATAAAAACCTTTTGTATATCCTAATCATTTAAGATTGATTTTCTGTGGCTCCCAAGAATTTAAGACCATCATCCTAGGAGGGTCAGTGGGTCAGAGGCTCAAAGGGATTCAACTTCATTTGTGCTGGCCAGAGATGCTTCCAAGCATACCCATGCTAAATGCCTTGTGCTTCTGTGACTTTGCATACAAGAAATCCCCATTAGGTCAAAGCTAGAGACATATAGGTGACACAGGTTGCAAGCAGTAACCAGACCTCATGGTTGAGTCCCACTTAAGGACTTCTTGGGCTAGATGGAATACGAAGGAATGAGACAGGACTGAACCATGTTTTTCACTGCTTGCTGCCTGATGGTGGGAACCTCCCAGTGCAACAAGCAAGTTAAGAAGGACATCAATTATACTGGAGAGAAAGTCAACTCAAGTATCTTTGGAGTGGCATTCAATGCCTGGTAATTTAATGAATTAGTCATTACAGATTTCTTGATTGTTATTGTTAGTTGCGAAGTCGTGTCTGACCCATCTCAACCCCATAGACAACATTCCTCCAGGCCTTCCTGTCCTCTACCATCATCTGGACCAGTTTGATCGCCTTGCAGTCAAAGGGACTCGGAGTTTTCTCGAGCACTAGGGAGAAGCATCATAATGGAGATAGCCAATTTTGTACTAACTGAAAAATCCTTGTACTAACTGAAAAATCCTCAGATTTCCTATCACTTCCTCTGCTGATGGTATATCTTTGATTTTGCCTCTTTACAAATAGCACAGTCAAATAGTTGTCACAATCTCTTACAATCAAACCCACAACCAGATAAGGCATCTTCTGCAATGTTTTAAAACTTGCATGACCCAGCCATACACTTTTGTTCATTTGAAAAGATTGTACACTGCCACCAGTTTCCTTGTGGTTCAAAACATAAATTGTTCAGTTTCAAACTTTTGTGTACTCACCTTGTTATTCTTTATGATTTTGCATGTACCCTTTGCAAAAATTATCTTATACCCTGCATTATCTAAATAATATACACTCAGCAAATTGTATTTCAACACTGAAGTTGGCCGAACTGTGGCCATTTTCTTTTTGTAGCTTTTCTCTAGGGAGTTCTCTCTTTTCACTGCTTCAGGGCTGACACAGCCTGGAGTAAAGGGGCCAGGGAGAGGGAGTGTAGAGATAGCTGGAGTGCAAAATAAGCTGGCCCTAGTGTGGAAAAGTTTTAGGTTATTTACAAAATTCTCACTTGTCCCACTGTCAAACAAACATGTCTTTAGTGTTTTGCTGGTTGCTGGTTTGTGTCTCTTCAGTTGTTGTGCTTTCACCTGCTTGTAGTTTTTAATCTTCTTACTGGACAATTTCTCTGGATATGCTGAGAAGATCCACATGCAAAGCAGCACTTTACTATACAAAGACTTTCTCTTCCTCCATGTTATCTCTTTCTTCTTTTTTTTCTTTTTTGAAAATAAATTTTAATGGACAACAAAAAATTTTTAATGGACAACAAAAAACATTTAAAACAATGTGGTGCACACAACAAAAATACAAATTTACATATGTACATAAATAATTAATCATCTTTGTTACAATTACTCCTTTCTTTTAAACCAGTGGTAAAACTTCTCCCAAATTGTATAATAATCAGATTCAGTCTTATATTTTAATTCTTGAGTTACTCTATCCATTTCAGTGCACGACCAAATTTTTCTAATTATTTCCATCTCTTCTGGCATATTGTTTCCTTTCCATCTTTGGGCAAGAGCTAGTCTCGTGGCAGTGGTGACATGAACTATTAGGTATATTATCTCATATTTTTCAACATTGATTTCCAATAGAAAAATTTCAGGTCTAAACTCTTAATTTTACACATCTCTTCTAACCAGTTTTTAATTCTCATCCAATATAATTTGGACTTTTTCATATTTCCACCATACATCGTAGTATGTTCCGATTTCTTTGTTGCATTTCCAGCATTTAGGGGATAATTTTGGGTACATTTTTGCTAATTTTGATGGTGGGATATGCCATCGGTAAAACATTTTGTGTAAATTTTCTTTATAGGATGCCGCCAAAATAATTTTCCTATTCCTGTCCCATAAAATTTGCCAATCTTCCAAATTTATACCATATCCAAAATCTTTCATCCAGGCCAGCATTGTTTGCTTCACCTTTCTTCTTCCAAACTACATTCCACCAATAACACTTTGTTATTTTTTAAATCAGTTTTTCATCCATCCCTAAATATTTTATCATAATTCTGTTTTCCATCCTACTAATGCCATTCTTCCATAATCTTTACTAATACTTCGAGTGTAATTGTAAATAGGCCCCACCATTAACTATGCCTCAAATCCCAAATACCTTCAACTTCCTGTCTTGTTTTTAACGTCACCCTTCCCAATCTTAATATATCCTCATATGTAGTGAACCTGGTCCTCGTCCAATAAATGTGGGTACATTAAGCGCCTTCTATGTAGATAGCCAAATTGGTATTTCAACGTAAGAATTGCGGCAATTAGTTTTAATCCATGGCGTTTAATAAGGTCTGCCTAATTTTATGTCTTTGAAAAAGCCATGGATTTGGTGTTTGTCCTGCCACAAAAAGGCAATGCCACCCTGTCCTGTAGATTATATCCTTCTATGTTTAATATTTCTTTGTTATTTTTAACACTTACAATTCTTTAACGCCAGTCAGGTGGCCACTTGTAATATATTTCCCCAGTTCAGTAGGCCCAAGTCCTCCTCTTTTCAGTAAGCGTCTGCAAACATTTCGGCTCTAATTCTGGGCTTTCTTTCCCTGCATATAAAATTTGATACTAGCTTATCAATTGATCAAAAAGTCTTTTCCACTAATTTTACTGGAGTGTTTTGAATAAAAACAATAATTTTGATGATATGTTCATTTTTGTAGAACGGGCAATTCTCTCCGCATAAGGGAAAGTCTTAGATTGCTTTCATGTCCTAGATCTTCAGTTATTTTTTTTGATTAAGTGGGTATAATGTCTCTTTGAGGGTTATACATTTTGTCGAAATTACAATTCCCAAACATTTAATTTTGTTTGTTGTCTGGAGTTCCATTATTAATGTTAAATTTTTCTTTTTTTGTCCATTTTGTTATGTTTTTAAGTAAGTATTTTAGCTTTTTTTCTTTGTTAATTTTTAGCCTCTGCGACTTTGCCCAAATTCTTCTAATTTGCTCTAATTCAATTTTGGTCCTGAATTTTGCGAGATCTTCTAAAATATAAAAACCAATTCATTCAGCGAAGACTTGTAATTTTATATTCTTCTTCTTTATTTTTAGTCCTTTTGTTTCAGGTTCTTTCCTAATTTTCTTGTTAGTTGCTTCCAAAGTCAAAAATAATAATAAATTATGTATCTCAAATTTATTTGTTGTATGGTCATTTATCAAATCCTAGCTTGTTTATTATATTTTGCTGATACTACATTTAGGAATTTTTGCCCAAAATCCATATACTTAATTTGTTGCAGAATGAAACTCCACTTCACATTATCAAAGGCCTTTTTAGCATCCAGGAATAATAATGCTACCTGTTCTCCACTACACTCTTCATAATACTCTATGATGTCTAAAATTGTCCTAATATTATTGCTAAGATGTCTATGTGGGAAGAAGCCATTTTGGTCTGTGTGTATACATTTATTTAGTATTTTCTTGAATCTTTCAGCTATTATAGTTACAAAAATTTTATAGTCCACATTTAATAGAGATATTGCCTATAATTTCCTATCTTTGATCTTTTTTTTTCTTTTGGAATTATTGTAATCACTGCTTCCTTCCATGATTCCGAAATCTTTGCCTTATCCAGGACTTCATTAAATAATTTAAGTAATCTGTCACCAAATATTTCTTGTTGAGTTTTGTATAATTCAGCAGGGAGTGCATCCTGGTCAACCAACTTGTTATTTTTTTGTTTATTTATTGCCCAAGTTACTTCAAGATTTTTACTTCTATTCAGTAGGCTTTCTTCTTCTGATATTCTCAGAAGATTCGCTTTCTTGAAACATTTTATCACTTTTTCTTCTGTTATGTGTTCTTCTTTATATAAGTCCTCAAAAAAATTCTGGGCTATATTCCTTTTCATTTCTTCTTGATAACATATTTCCCTCTGTTTGTTTTGTAGCTTAGCGATCCATCTTTTTTCTGCTTGTTTTTACAGTTTCCAGGCTAGCCATCTTCCTGGTTTATTGCCATTCTCAAACTCATGTTGTTTTATTATTTTCAGTTTTTGGGCTAAATCTTCTTTTCCAGCAAGTTTATTTCATGTTTTATAAAGTGCATTCTCGTTTTTATCTCTTTTAATTTTGGTTCTTCTTGTAGTTTCATCTCCAAGTTTTCATATTCCATTTCTAATGCTTTTCGCTGTATTTTCTTTTTCTTGTTTTTATTCACCATATAATTTATCACCACTCCTCTCATAAATTAAATTAAATTTAGCTGTATCCCAGGTATTTTTTAGGGATGTGTCTTCTTTATTTTCCTCAAAGAAGAGTTTCATTTCCTTTTCCAATTTAACTTTAAATTCTTCCTCCTTTAGGATTGTTCTTTATAAGGTCCATCTTGGGATCTTGGGTCGGCCTTTTCAGCTAAACCTGATGTAACTATGATCTGCCCATAAGCTCGGTTCAATTTATATTTCAATTATTTCTGAGATAAGCTTCTTAGGCATCCATACCATGTTCAGTCTCGAACAGGACTGATGTCTATTTGAATAAAACGTGAATTGTTTTTTATTTGGATGATGTTCTCTCCATGCATCATAAATCTCAGCCTCTTTTGCCAAATCATGAAAATTTTTCAGTAATACCTTCATGATATTTTCTTATTTTCACCTTTATAGTCCTTTGTTTTGTCTATAATTACATTAAAATCACCTATGATGCAAATCTCTTCATAATGCATTTCTTCAATATTATTATATACTTTTTGAAAGAAGTGTTCTTGTGGGCCATTCGGAGCATAACTCTCTATCAAAAGAATCTTTTTATTTTCTAATTCTATCTCTACCATCAATATCCTACCATCTTTATCTTCAAAAATTTCTTTAGCCGAAATCCAGTCCTTTATATATAACACCACCCCTCTTTTCTTTTGCTTATCTAATGACATAAAAACATTTCCTGGTTTTCTATTACCTAGTGAGTATTTTTGTTTCTCTTTTATATGCACCTCTTGTATTGCTATTATATCTGCATTCAATTTTTGTAAATTATAAAATATTTTCTTCCTTTTAGGCGAGGAATTTAGGCCATTAATGTTCATCAAAATTACCTCACATTTCTCTCTTTAAAAAAAAAATTGTTTGTCTCGTATTTCTTGTTGCTCTCATTTCTCTGGATTCTGCTTATTGTCTTTCATATGTTTCTGTCTTTCTTCTTCCATATCTCCTCTCCTTGTTGTCTGGTGAATTTTCTTCCTTATTTTCTACCTCTGTTCATCTTTCATCAGCCAAGTCTTTCCTTCCTTCCTCTTCTTCCACTGCTATTTCTCCTTCATTAGAAAATTGTTGATCACAGAAATCTTCCGCTTTGTCAATTGTGTCTAGTCGATGTCTCTTCTCTTGCCAGTTGATCATAATTCCCTCTGGCATCAACCATCTAAAATTGATGTTATATTTTATTGGCTTCATTGTCAGAAAGTGGTTAGGTCTCCTCAAGTCCCTGACTCTTCTCAGCACCTGTTTAGGGACAGTTATTTGTTTTCCATTATATTCTACTGGATCATCTCTCATTCTGTGTAATATTTCATTGCATGTCAACTTCTTCTAAGAACACCATTCCTCGCTCTTCTAATTCAAGGAATATTTTCCTCATAACCTGGAGGAAAACAGATTTGAAACACTTTCTCCAGACTCTGTAAAGTTTTCTGGTGAGAGTTACTTTGCTACTTGCCGTTTCTCTTACATTCTGCATAAGGCCAGACAGCATTCTCTAGTAAATATAAGTTCACACACATGTATTACCTATCTTCCAAGGACAAAATTATGCTGGCTAGTGCTTTCTCATTTTACCTTTACCCCTCCTTATTGAAATCTGCTGGAGGTTTACTTACAACTCTCCATAAATTCTCCCTTTGCAGAAATATCACCATCTTTATGCTTCCTGAGAGATAATTTATCTCCTTTAAGAGGAGCTACAGGAAATCCTTCTCCCATTCCTGTAGCACATACTATTGTGCTGCCTTGACAGGTTCACGAAGAAACTATTACCTCAGAAAAACTTTACTTCTGGCTCTTCTGGGCCCATAACCTGTCAGGGAATTGCATAGCTGGGCTCCAAAGAAGTCATAGATGCTGAGTCATAGATAAACCTAGTTATATTTTACAACTATATATACAGTAACCTAGATAGGAGCATCATCAAGTAAATTAAAATTAATACAGCAGGAACATCATGAGGTAAATTACAAACAATATATACACAGGAAAAAAAGGCGGTGTTGAGGTAATTCCCCATTAGGAGAATGAGCGCATACAGGGAGATGTATTTGAGAGTAGTGTTTGAATAATACACNAGCAATCCAAAGTCATTCACAGGTAAATCAGTCAGTTTTTTAATCCAGGGATAATCCAATAACAAAGTCCAGTGTCAAAAACAGTTCAGTATCAGACTTACATCAAATCCAGGAATATCAGTCAATTAGGAAAAATGGCAATAGTTTCCAACAGAAGGAAACAGAGATTCACTGAGACACACTCTCTTCTGAGACTAAGACAACCCAAGTTTCTGGCTCCATCTTATGGCCATTTGAAAAACCATACTGAATTACAGTTTGCATTTTCTTAAAGATACAGTTTTGAAATGTTTATCCTGGTTTATATATTTCTAACCCAAATACCGGCGGTTACAGGCGGGAAACAAGGAAATTCCCCCTTTATGCTCACAGCAACCAATCTCATCTTAGATTGCCTCATGCAATGCCAGCTCTCTTCAACCACTTAACTATAACTGTGTATTCTTACTCATTGTCTAACCATTCACAACTATTAATTTAAATATTTTAACAAGCGGCTCCCCTGGAACATCTGGCCTGATACTGCTGCAATGTCCTAAATCTTTGGGAGCCACATTAAATTAATCATAAAGTTTTGATATGTAGAGAGCCATTGATTTCCGCTGAGAGTCACCCCTGGGAAAGCTTGTTTTGTAATTGTATAAAACCTTCATGAACTTTTAGGGCTGAACATGTAGCTAATCTTCACAAGCCAAATGAGCTTATGAGCAGGTTCAGAGGTAGCGGGTTCAGAGGTATTGCTTGAGAAAAGCACTCCTCTACTCACAATCGTATTCCCTATGCCTCCAGGCTTGAAATTTTGGGCTTGGACAATCCGGAACTGAGCCTCCTGCGGTCTGATCTTAGCAGAGGCACAAAATTGTCTGCTACAATGTCTTGCCCGTCAACGACTTCTTCAGCTTCAATCACAATAATACACGGCAACCAATTGATTCAAACTCAAGGTCAACCGCTCCAAACTCGATTGCAGAAAATACAACTGCAGCAACAGAGTAGTAAATGCCTGGAACACCCTACCCAACTCTTGTTACAGCCTCAAACCCTCACAGATTCAATTTCAAACTGTCTACCATGGATCTCACCCGATTCTTAAGAGGTACTTAAAGGGGGCATGCGTAAGCGCACCAGCATGCCTACTGTCCCTGTCCTACTGTACCCATTTATCTGTATTTACATTGTTCATGTTTATGTTCATACCTACACTTGTTATCTTGTACATGTTTGACAAACAAATGAATAAAAGAAAAATAAATAGCCTCACATTTCATGTTTCACTTGGCTCAAAAATTACTACCTGAAATAAAAAAATGACTTGATGTGATTTAATCCGTGGAAATATCTTCCAAGTGCCTCAGGTAGATATGGGGCAAACAAATGTGTTTTTCGGTCACTATCAGGAGATGGTGATCAGGTCGGCAGCATCTCTGCCTGGAAACCCCATAATATGTTAAGGTAAAATGTCAAACTGCTTTGTTACATAACAAAACATGGATATTGCCGTCCCTCATGTTAAGCATACAAGTTCCATGATGCATCACTGCACAATCCCCTCCCACCATGTATAAAAAGTACTTACTTTTGGTTTTGAAACTCTCGTCTTCCCCCTGGAAGAATGATGTACCTAAGAGAGAACATAGACATAAGTTTACATTTCTACAATAAAAGAATTACTCTCACCATAAACATTTTTTAAAGTTAATTTTGGCTAGTGTTCCATTGGTAAGAGTTCAAAGTCAAAAGAAAAACCCCAACCAAACAAATCAAAAAGGAACACCACGCACATTTTTCAGTTGATATAGAGGGATCTAGTAGGCCGCTTGAAGCCCTTTATTGGCCACAAAAAATATTTTCTCAACAACTGTCGACCACTATAGTAGATACAGTTTTGTATATACCCTCAAACACAAGGGGGAAACATTCACCAAGTTTAAAGAATTCTATAAGAGGGTAGAAATCCAACATAACATTAAAATCAAACATATGACAGACCGTCGGTTCGGAATTTCCTTTCCAAAGAATTCAGTGACTCTGATTAATAAACATATTTTTAATAACATTTTACACTTTGCCATTTTCTGCTTTTCAAAATGGTGGGCAGAACGCAGGAATGTGTATACAGACCTATGCTTAGATGCATATTATAAGACGCCAGATTTAAACTTTCATAATTGGGGAGGGGCCGTCCTTATTTCAAACTATACCTTAATAGACAGTATGTTCAATGTGTGGATACAGAAAACCCATTATGAAATAATGTGTATTATTTCGAGTAAGCCCATGCACTGGCACATCTCCATGTTTTTGGAGTAACTGCCCCACGTACACAAATCCATACGCAACGCCCGACGAAAAGGAGATAAAGTATCAAAAAACTCAAATTTGTTGGTAATGAACCAAAAACTAAAGCTTACAGATTCATGATGATTAACTCAACAGATATTATCATATCAAAGATCAGCAAATTTCCATGAAAACAACAAACTGAGTATAATCCATTCAATGAAATAATAATTGGCAAAGACACATTCAAAACTGTATTCAGCAAACAAACACAACTTCAACAAACACACACTACAGAAACAAAACAACAGAAATAGCATTAAGGTTAGGGAGTGAAAAAGTCAAGCCACATAACTTCAATAACCAAAGTAATAGATTCAGAATGATCTATGAAGAAAAATATAAAAAAAAATAATATCCCAACTGAAAACATACCCGGGAGATCACTAAAATCTAATAAGGGCAAAATGTCCAAATACCTTAAGGACCATATGTGATGTCTATTGATACCGCCATAACACACCAAAATTAATAATGACCTATACACCCACCCACAAATGAACACTAAAATGAAAGAGGCCATGCAGAGGGAGATGGAAAAGTATGAGAAAACTAAAGAAGTTTATACCCCCTCAAAGTTTCCAGAGAATAAAAAAATTATCGGTACCTAGGTAGGTGTACAAAATAAAACCATTAGAGGATAACAAAAATCTATACAAAGCAAGACGAATGGGTACAAGGTTCTCACCCCAAAGTTTCCAGAACGATTACATCGACATCTTATTCAACCTACAGTGAGGGCAGAGAGTGTTAAGACACGCCTTAGTCATTGCTCAATTCTAATGAACACATGTATCAATTCGTATCTGCAACAGCATTACCTACATTGCGCCATCAATAAAGAATTTATAAATGTCCAGAGCGAAACCACCCAGGATTGACTGTTAATGACAGGTAAGAACCTGGCTACTCATAAAAAGTTCTTACGGTCTGCGACATATCGGAGTAAGAGATGGTTACGATTTTTTTTTCCAAAACTTTAAAACTTTAGGTTTTTCTACTGCCATACGTTTCAGTGGGCTGCACAAGAAGTGTATAAATACATACATATATAGATTTTATATTATAAGCTAAATGATGTAATAAAGTACTTGTCGTATCGATCAGTAGATATATCTTATCACGATAAGTAGAGAGAACGTAGTAATTTAAATGTGATTAATTCGCCCAACCTTCACACAACACTTATAATTCACTGAAATCTTAGTGGAACACACCGATACTAATATTTAGTCAAGATACCCAGAGATAATACACACTAGTGTTTGCGATACATGCCTAACAAAGGACATATGGACAAGTTGAGAATCCTGTCTGAGTAAATGCAATTATAGTGTGATGCTCTAAACAATCATATACTCTCTAGCAGACTGAGAGACATCAATGCGGACATACCTAATCGATTGACATGTCTGGTATCCACTTTATAGAGAGACATATTACAGTCATAGATTCCGAGTCTACAATGTAGGTTCATCTATATATATGCGCGAGAGAGGACTAAGACTGACTAGCACTATCAGTCAAACTTACTCTCAAGCACACGTATAATAATTCCAACATTATGGTACATTCCACTGAGTCTATGACTAATTCCAGAGACACGCATCTATTGTACCATGCATCCTGGGAATTTTCTAAATAATGAGACACTCAGTGACGACAACCGCTATTGTCTGACAATAGATATTTACGCGAGAGATTCTCCCATAGCTTACTATGAGTCGCGAGAGCGCCACACCTATGACTTTCATTGTCTACCACAGATCCAGGAGGCTTCGTGAGAAAACAGAGTCAGAAACACAACTGAAAACTTACACTGAAGTACCTCTCACTCTTCAGTCGCATAGAGCTTCTTATATTTTTTCCTGGAATCGATTGATTACCTAGCACTATCTGAGATTGGTCCACGCGCAATCACACAATACAAACTTTAGACTTCAGTATGCTTCTCAGTCACCTTCTCTACACTGACAGATAGCCTATAGTTTGTTCTGTTCTAAGTGGATTGCAACAAGGGCCACAAACTCAAACTGTATTTCCTAGGTTGGATGCTATCAGTTTGCATCGTAGCTCAGAACTATGTTGGAGGGTAAGAAACACATTGCTCATTTGCTTCACCCCCCATTACTCACTCCCTCATTCTTCACTCCGAGAGCCCAGTAGTGCACCGAGCGATTAGTTATTTTTTTAGGGCGAGGCAGGTAGTGTTAAATATTCAATAAGATTTCCAACTCCTGAAACTCCTCTCCAATGAAGTTTGCGATTACCCATTATTGCGGTAGTAATGGCCAATCCCAAGAGAAGTCCTTATGTGACATATTTCCAACAGTGAATGTAGCAACATAAGGCATTATCCACCACATATCTGGCTCACATAGTAAATCTAGCATAGACACAACAAGATGGTGAGAGATCGAATTGTTGGCCCACGTAAATTTTAGTGAATTGTGGCGACATATATATCAATCCCAGAATAGTTCCTCTCTGATAGTGCTCCAGAATACCTAATGCAGCTGAGCTGAGGAATAACTGGGAGTAATGTCCACGACGCTGTGAAGTGTAATTCTGGGGACAGTTGAAGTCAATACATCACACGCTGGTTTGAGGTAATGCTTTCCTTCCTAGGAGTCTTGAAAAGATAGTCATAAACTACCTTTTCCCAACACCTGGACAAAGAACTCGTGCCATAAATTATATATAAATGCGTTCTGTGGGCCTGAAATAAGTACTGACCATAATATAACTACGGTCCAATGTCCCATCAATGATAAATAAACTTTAACCTCAGATCAGTGTAGCATAGCAGGGAATCTCGTAAACGTACAACAATGATCTTTATACTACGAGGCTACCTATCTAGGTCATTCGATAAGAAAACTACATGTAGAATATTCAAGGCCAGTACACAAATCCGTCACATTATAACCTTGTCGTAAACAGCAATACAAAGAGCACTATGTTGGCTGCATACTCCCATATGCCATCACTGCACATTTCGCCCCCCACAGGCTATACATATACAAGTACATATATTATCGGGAGTCTTTGATCAACTAAATCCCCGGCTAGGCAATCATTCAGTTCTGTTCCGCGAGCGGAAACAATTTAGATGTACATTCACCTTATAATGATTGAAAACTGCAAAGATCTTAAAAGTTACAATCCGATCCTACTAGATCTATCAGCATTGTCTAACAGATAAAAGAATACTGCTGATCAAAACACATTTAAAACGGTTAATTTTTAACTATGTATCCACATAAAGCGTTATCTACACTCATGAGAGTGCTAATAAGATAAGTGTTCTCTGTAGGCTTGAGTTTAATGGGATTTATAACCATAGAGTAACTGTCATCTGTCTGACAATAAGGGAAATCAAAGACAGGAACGATACCTTTCCTGATCAACTCCTGGCGACAGCAAGTTTTGGTGGCAGAGCCGTGCACTTCTGATGGCCCTTCCCGGAGCCGACTCGAAAGCCGCTGGCTGGGCTGAGTTGGGGCAGCAGGTGGAAGGGGCCAGTCCGGGAGCGAACAGTCCTCGGCTGTTACGTTCCCTCCTGCGGCTTTGGAAGCAAAGAAGCAACCGGTGCTGAAGCGTTCAAGCTCAGGTTCCTCCTCCCTCCCCAGAATCGATGCCCGCTGGCTCGCAGGCTGCTGAACGGTGGCCTGCGATTCTCTGCTGGGAAAGATTCTAAGGAGAGCCCTTCTTTCAAAGCCGACGGAGTGATCCTTTGGGAATGGGAGGCTCTCCCTCCAGAGGCTGTGGGCTCGTCAAACTGGACGCTTTTTGACGCGGAGGACTCCTGCAGGTCTTCTGAATCCACCCCCATGTCTCAAGTCTAAGATGACCCAGAACCCATCTTCTTAGACAAATTGGCTGTTCGCATTTCTTACAGAAGCTCCCAGTGATGCAAGATCCCACAAGCTTCTGACAGGTTCCTCCCTGTTAGCGAAGTTTCTCCTCAGTTCTCGTTCTTTCTCTCCTGACCATTCCATCCATTGCTTTTCTGATCCTTTGCCTTCTCTTCGTTCACTTTGGTTGGAAAATCGTCCAAATATCTGAACACTAGACATTAGGTTCAGATGACACCGAGTTTCTTATTTCCACTAAAATCAGTACATATGGTCAATCTTACAACAATTTTTATTATTTTTGGCCGCACCCCTATCTATATTTCTCTCTTTTTCTAATAATATGGGTACCAATCTGAAAGTAGTATTCTTAGTGAGATCTTACTCTTTGTCAAAATGAATTAGTATTTTCATCAATGATCTATTCCTACCTTGTGTTAATACAAGCCTAGATTCCCTTATCTTAAATTTGTAGAGGAGTCTGGGACTAAACAGCCCAAACTTGCGGTAATCCCACTAATTTACTCCCCCCATATAATAGATGTAGTTCCTTTAAGAATACACGTGATTGAAATCGGTTGTCATCCAGTTTAAGAATCCATCTTGTGGATAGAATTTTAATCCCTCATCCTTCCACATTATTCTAGTATGGCCATACTCTTGTCAAATGCCTAACGAATGCAAATATACACACGTCACAGCATTTGCTGGTCTACATTTACTTTAACTCTTTTCCAAAGAATAAATAAAGATGATTTGTCATGAAATCTGTTTTTGAACTATAACCATTATCTCGACATAACTCTGTTATGACTTGCTGTCTAGGTCATTACAATATCGTTTTTTTGATACTTCCACAGTCTTCCTACTATTCTGTCGAGCGTGATTGGTCTGTAGTTTGAGATTCTGTTTTCCCCATATTTTTTGTATATGAACACATGCCTAACTACGTCAAACATTCTTTTCCATGTCCTCACGATAAGATTCCCTTGGTGTCGACAGAATCTTGAATAGAATATCTTGAAAGAATTGTTCCAATGGCTTTTGAAATCATGTACCAGCTCTTTCAAACGCTCTGGAATGTATATCAAAAGGTCTGGTCTAGTGTATCAGAACTCATCTAGAGTGACAGGTTCCTACTTAACATTCTTCTAATTTACCTTTTATTCCTAGTCTGTCTTGTTATGTTTTCTAGTATAATAGATTGGAAGGAAAGTTTCCTTTGTTTATGACAGTGAAGTCAGATTAAAGATAAATTAAGCACTTCTGCTTTGTCTCCCCTTCAGTTACTTCTGATGTTTTATTCTCCTTATGCAACCATTCTATTGATTTTTAATCTTGTACTTATATGTGAACACAAACTCCAATACTTGTGCAACTCCTTAATTTTACTCTCTCGAGCTGTAAGCTAGTGCTGAGTGCATTTTCGACGCCTGCGCAGATATCAGCGAAGCTATATTTATGGCATTCTCCTTAGTTGTGTAATCCCTCTTTCACAACTTTAAACTATACGCCCTCTTTTGGCTTTCAGTTTATCAAGAGTTTTTTTGGCACCTGCAACCTCCTCGTTTCTTTGATCTTCTTTTCCCATAATAGCTAATATTGTGGACTGGCTTTTGAAACCATGAGTTTTTCAGAACCTTTCTCAGGCTCGTAGAGTGCGATTCTTGAAATATTTAAAAAATCTCTTCCCACAAAACTATCTTCAGCTTTGTATTGACACAAGCTCTTTTGTAAGTCTAAGCTGCTTGTTATAATTTTTGCTGAGAATCGTTCTTTCTCCGTTGTATTATATATCCAATAAACATAGTTCACTTCTCCAATAGGGCTGAGATGTTGACCCCTCTCATCCATTTCATGACTTGCGAGTTACATAAAGAATTAGGAGAATCATTAGAGACCTGTCGATTTCTTCCTTACCTTTTGAATGACCGTATATCTAGATATCAAGCAACTTGAATTGAGAAGAGATGTGACAGTCTATATTCTCGCAGAGATTGTACGAGGGTCTCCAGCCTGAACGAGGAGATCGGACATAAGGTCCCTTCCAACTCTGTTGCATTCTTATTGTGGACTTGCTGTTTATGAATGGCAGATATTGCAAACTGAACCCAAGGCACTGGAGGTCTTTTTCTGGATTTTTTAACCAACCCCCATTAATGAGCTCACCAATATAAACACCCACATTTCCTATATAGCTAGTCGTTCATTCCGTCTCTTGTAGCAGAAGACGATACATCTGCGACCCACTGCATTTCTGTGCGTCATTGTAGCATCAGCCACTACCGTTGATATAATGCGAAGTACAAGAGAACGTGATTTTGAGTCTGCAACTGGTGGCGACATTACTGATGCCGACCAGCATCCACACTCACATAAATCACCATTGTTATCTCTCCCAGAGACAACGATTACTTAGACACTTAAGATCAAAATCAAGGCGCTATATCTGTGCAGCGAAATAGTGAAGATGAACTGGTTAATCATCATTTCAACAGTTCTAAAGCCGCCAAATGTTCTAAAGTATGTACTCACAAAAGGTTTGATTGTTTAAGTGCATTTGGAGACATTTATGTTGTCATGCATGAAAAGACAATAAGTTAGTACTTTTCTCCAAACAATGTAGGAGAATGATTGTGTTATCGCGTGTATAAAATATGAGCTAGCATATGTCTACAAATATTAATAAATCTATCCCATAAAATCTTTCCAGTTTTATTTTTGGTGATAACCTACTTTGTATGTAAGAATTTGTGATCTTTGACCCCAAATGTCACACAGAAGAATCCATGATTCGGATGCATGGTTATGAATCATTTTGATCTTGGCTAGTAGTTCCTTCTGCATATGACAATGTAATGGAAAGTAGTCTAACGTTTAGTACAAGTAAATTCTAAAATTGGACCAGCATAATTTGCTTTTTTCTGTTAGGCCACATGTATACCATTTTATCTGATCATCTACTTTGTAACCAATTAAGTTTATGCAGAGTAAGCAATTTACAGCTTTTTTTTGAACCTAGATCAAATTAGAGTAAGGACAAATAATGTAAGTAAGTTTTTTGAATCCTAGACAAAGAGGATGACAATAAGAGCACTCTGGATGAATGAGAATTGTAAGCAACTTTACATAAAAATCAAGTGAGATTATTTTTCAATTGGAAAGCCAAGCAAACAGTGTTGCAGTCCTTGTCCTGGGAGGAAAAAAAACAGCTTAAACAAAACACCATTAAACAAGGGACCACCCATATTTTTGACCTCCTCCAGAATATCAGTTGTGGAAAAGTTTCATAGACGTGCCTACTGTAGAAAAGAGAAAAATTGCAAATCACAGCTGATTATGCATGAGAGGATTCACACTGGATAAAAAACATACAAACACTCTTGACTGTGACAAACCATTTGGTCAAAACAGCTCTGTTGTAGTTCATGGAAGGCTAGAGCAGCCCTACAAGTGCTCCCAATGTGATAAATTCTTCAGTGAGCATGGCAAATTGGTGATACACCAGAGGACTCACACCAGGGAAAAACCATATGAGTGTCCAGATTGTGGGAAAAGTTTCAGTCAGAATTTCAGCCTGGTGAAGCACCAGAGGACTCACACAGGAGAGAAAACATTTGAATGTCCTGATTGTGAGAAAGGTTTCAGTCACAATTCCAATCTTGTGCGACAACAGAGAACTCACACTGGGGAGAAACCTTTTGAATGTCCTGACTCCGGGAAAAGCTTGAATTACAATTCCAACCCACTGATACAGCATGGGATTCCCCATAGGAGAGAAACCCCTTGAATGTTGTGATTGCAAGAAAACTTTCAGTCAGAGTTCCCATCTCGTACAACACCAGAGGACTCACACAGGAGAGAAACCCTTTGAATGTCCTATCTGTGGGAAAGGTTTCAGTCAAAACTCCAGCCTGATGAACCATCAGAGGATACATACAGGAGAGAAACCCTTTGAATGTCCAGATTGTGGGAAAAGTTTCATTAGAAATTCCCACCTCAGGAGGCACCAGAGGACTCACATTGGAGAGAAGCCCTATGAATGTCTTGATTGTGGGAAAAGTTTCACTCAGAATTCCCACCTCATGAGACATCAGAGGACTCACACAGAAGAGAAAACATTTGAATGTCCTGATAATTGGAAAGGCTTGAGTTACAATTCCAACCCACTGATACACCAGAGGATTCACACAGGAGAGAAACCCTTTGAATGTTGTGATTGTGGGAAAACTTTCAGTCAGAATTCCCATCTTATGCAACACCAGAGAACTCACACAGGAGAGAAACCTTTTGAATGTCCTATCTGTGGGAAAAGTTTCACTCAAAACTCTAGCCTGGTGAACCATCAGAGGACACATACAGGAGAGAAACCCTTTGAATGTCCAGATTGTGGGAAAAGTTTCAGTCAGAATGCCAATCTTGTGAGACACCAGAGAACTCACACTGGGGAGAAACCTTTTGAATGTCCTGACTGTGGGAAAAGTTTCATTCGAAATTACCACCTTGTGAGTCACCGGAGGACTCACACAGGAGAGAAACCCTTTGAATGTCCTCTTTGTGGAAAAAGCTTCATAAGAAATTGTCTCCTTGTGAGTCACCAGAGGACTCACACAAGAGGGAAACCCTTTGAATGTCCTGACTGTGGGAAAAGCTTTGTTAGAAATTGCCATCTTGTGAGACATCAGAGGATTCACACAGGAGAGAAGACATTTGAATGTCCTGATTGTGGGAAAAGTTTCTGTCACAATTCCAACCTGGTGAGACATCAGTGGACTCACACAGGAAAGAAACGCTTTGAATGTCCAGATTGTGGGAAACGTTTCATTAGAAATTCCCACCTCATGAGGCACCAGAGGACTCACACAGGAGAGAAACCTTATGAATGTCTAGATTGTGGGAAAAGTTTCGGTCAGAATTCTCACCTCATGAGGCACCAGAGGACTCACACAGGAGAGAAACCCTTTGAATGTCCAGATTGTGGGAAAAGTTTCATTACAAATTCACATCTCATGAGACACCAGAGAACTCACACAGGAAATAAACCCTTTGAATTTCCTGATTGTGGGGAAAGTTTCAATCATAATTTCAGTCTGGTGAACCACCAGAGAAGTCACAAAGGAGAGAAATGCTTTGAATGTCCTGATTGTGGGAAAAGTTTCAGTTGTAATTCTGTCCTGATGATACACCAGAGGTCTCACACAGGAGAAAAACCATTCAAATGTCCTGACTGTGGGAAAAGTTTCAGTCGTAATTCGAGCCTGGTGATACACCGGAGGACTCACACAGGAGAAAAGCCATTTGAATGTCCTATCTGTGGGAAAAGTTTCAGTCAATATTTCAGCCTGGTGATGCACCAGGGCACTCACACAGGAGAGAAACCGTATCAGTGTTCTGACTGTGGGAAATGTTTCAATTGTAATTCTGGCCTGGTGAGACACCTGAGGACTCACACAGGAGAAAAGCCATTTGAATGTCCTATCTGTGGGAAAAGTTTCAGTCATAATTCCAGCCTGGTAAAACACCAGAGGACTCATACAGGGGAGAAACCCTTTGAATGTCCTGTTTGTGGGAAAAGTTTCAGTGAGAATTCCAGCCTGGTGATACACCAGAGAACTCACACGGGGGAAAAACCTTTCAAATGTCCAGTCTGTGGACATTACTTCAGGCATAAATCCTCCCTTATTGCACACAAGGAAATCCATATGAGGCCAAAGTAGATTCGTAGATAAAACTTGAATTTCATTTGTAATTTGTGAGAAATTGAGTACAGATAGTCCTCAATTTACAATCATAATTGACACCATAATTTATGTTACCAAATGAGACTTCTAATTGTGCTCCATTTTGCAATCTTTTTTTGTATAAAAAGTTTTGTTTCACAACAAACATAACAAATAAAACCTTTCAATTGTACAGTGTGTTGTTTGGTACGTATGTCTTGTGCACAATATAGTCTTTTAGCTTTGCATTCATATTACATTAATTAACTTTCCATATGATATTGTATTACCGTGTTTCTCCAACAATATGGTCTCCCCCAATAGGAAGTCCCAGCATGCTTTATAGGCATAAAATCAAATTAAGCCCCTCCCCCCAAATTAAGGCCTATTACACATTGAGAAAATGGGCGGGAATGATGGTGGGGGGCCTTGCCGTTAGGAAGTACTTTTGTTTGCATACCTGGATATGATGCTGCCTGGCGTTTGACCTCGGCGTTGGTGGGGCACTTTCAAAGACTTGGCCATTGCCTAAAACATGATCAAAAAAAATAATGCAGCCATCCTGAGGACCCCAAAGACCAAATTGACTGGAACCAGTGCATATTACGAAATTCCCTGTGTACATCATCCGGCCACACATACATTGGACAGAACCAATGAAAGAAGAATAAGTACCCGCCCTAGATGAACAACAAAAAATGCAGTAACAAAAGCTGGAACACACCTCCTCACTAGTCCAACACAATGAAAACCACAGGTCACAAACATCAGCTTCATGGCACCAAAACCGTAGCCCACTATAGAAACCCCAGCCACAGAATCATTCAGAGAAGCCATAAGATTGAAAAAAGACCTGACAGCATGAATAAAGAGATGATAGTTCAGCAGACTGTCAATCATTTGGAAGCCTGCGCACTCTCAATAGAAAGATCTCCACACCACAAAACAGACAAACACCTGAGCACAGACAGACTCCTCTGATCTCCAAAACTCAAACACCCCCCCACCAGAGTACCCAGGTGGGAAACCCAGCTTGCTGATGGAAGAGCAAGCCGTCCTTTCACACGAAGCCAAGCTTTGCATTGGAAAGCCTCCAACACAAGAACAGAGTGTCCAGCCAATCAAAGCCACAAAACAGACAGAAGAAACCAGAAACACCAATCAATCAAACTTCCAAGTCCAATGAACACAGACCCAGGTTAATAAGGCCAATCAGAATAGACCAGCTTCAAATTTAGAAAACAGAGGAAACTGTGAAACACACTTCAATACAGAAGCCTGATGTATGGCACATGAGATTCGTTGTGAAACGTTGCTACAACTTTTAACAGAACTACAATGAGCTACAACTTTAACAGAACTACAATGACGTGGATAATACCCGAAGAAGCTAACAGCACAAATGTAAGTTACCCGCGAGGAAGCTTAAAACATATATATATATATGCTGTTTAGCTTCCTTCGGGTATTATCCCATTGCCATTGTAGTGCTTTTAAAAGTTGTAGCAACATTTTCAGCAAGAATTCTCATGCTGACCATCATCAGCGCTTCTGCTTATAGAGTTTGTATGTGGGTCAGGGTCTCACAGCCGTTGGTTTTAATTTGTAGGCTAGCCTAATTATTGTTGGCAGAATGTTTTTTTCTACATTCCTGATTGGTTGGGAGTCTTGGTTCTGGCTTATTGGACTTGGAGTTTGTTTGATTGGTTGTTTCTGGTTTCTTCTGCTGTTTTTGTGGCTTTGATTTGGCAACACTCTGCTCCTGCACTGGAGGCTTTTCAAGTGGCAGCTTGGCTTCCAGTTGTGAAAGGACGGGCTAATTTATCTTATGTGGGTCAGGGTCTCACAGCCGTTGGTTTTAAATTTGGAGGCTAGGCCCTATTATTTGCAGAATTGTTTTTTTTCTACATTCTCTGATTGGTTGGAGTTCTTGGTTGTGTTTATTGTTCTGAGTTTGTTTGATTGGTGTTCGGTTTCTTCTGTCTGTGTGTGGCTTTGATTGGCTGGCAAAACCACTTGTATTCCTGTGTTGGAGGCTTTCATTGCAGCCTTGGCTTCGATGTAAAAGGATGGCTGTTATCTATTAGGGAAGCTAGTTTTTCATTCTGGGTGCCTGGTTGGGTGGGTTTGAGCTGGAGGTATCAGAGGGGAGTCTGTTTTGCCCAGGTGTTATGCCGGCTTGTGGTGTGGAGGATCTTCTATTTGAGAGTCAGGCTTCCAAGAATGATTTGACATCTGGTGGAATCATTCTCTTCTATTCATGCTTTGAGGTCTTTTTCCAATCTCTATGGCTTTCCTCTGATGATTCTGTGGCTTGGGGTTTTCTCTAGCGGCTAGGGTTTTGTGGCTAGGGTTTAAATGAGGGCAATTGGGGCACTTGTGGCAGGAGAGATGTTGTCTCCTGACAGGAGTTTGCCCAGTAGGGTTTTCTCTCCCTGTTAGCTTTCTTATCCACAGCTCCTGGAAGAAAGTTGGAGAACTTTAGGGCACATGGGAGGTTTTGGGGTAATGCCTAGAGCCTGAAATATATGTCGTGTGGACTTGCTGCTATGAAATGTTTTCCCCTATCCCATGTCCAGAATGGTGGGGACCCCAATCCTAGCCACAATATCCTTAAGTAGGTGTCTGGCCTGTTTCAGGGCAGTAGCAGTGCTGGCATGGGAAGGCCTTTACCCAGCTGAGTTAGTTTGGTCCTTACAGACAAGAAGCACATTGATACCCCATTTGCCTTAGGTAGTTGTATAATAATCCATTTGGATCTTTTCAAATTGGTTTCTGTGCCCAGGATCTTCCTCCTTCATGAATTGTTTTTCTGGAGGTGGATTATCTTGCTTGGGCAGGTTTGGCATGTTGTTGGCTTATTCTTGTAGCCTCACTATAGCTTCCAGGTGCATACCATACCCTCCTGATTGGCATCCACCATAGCTTGCCGTGACACAATGTCCCTTTGTATTGTTAATTCCTTTGGTAAATAGCCTAAGGAGACGTCGTGTGGCCTATAGATTCGTGACCCCATCTGGGACGATGCCTCCAAGAGATCCATGTTTATCAAGAAACTGCTGAAAAATTTCTTTCCCCATTGTTCCAGTATTCCCCTTATCTAGAAATTAGTGTGTTATGGTAGTTTCTGGTTTTATTGTTAAGGTGTGTGATGATGGTGTTGAGGTTAGAGAGGATTGGTGCCGACCCATTTACGACTTATTGCAATTGCCATTATGGTTTCTCTTATCCGGTGTGATCTGAAAGAAGTTCTAATCCGTTTGGGGGCTTTACAATGGTATGACTGCTAGTGCTTGCGAGTATTGATGGCTTTCTAAACAGTGTTGGCCTACAAATATATGCATGTACTATTTTGTCGGTCCTGCGCTGAAGTTAAAAACAAATCACCGTCTTTTCCATAGGGCTCCTGATGCATGGCAAGACTCCAAAAGCCATATATTTGGAGTCTATTGTAAAATATTGGAGATCGTTCCCTAGCAGTTTTGCAAGCTATGGTTAAAGCTAACAAGCTCAGCTGCTTGGGCGCTATGGGAAAGGAGGAAGGGGGGAAGCCCAGATTGATTCAGATACTACAGCTGTTCCCGTATTACTCTTTTTTGTTTCTGGTGCATATAAAGAGGAACCATCTAGCTGAAGAAGTTTCAATGGTCGGGTTTTGAGAGGGGTATCTTGTTAAATCGGAGTGGGGTAGTTTAGTGTCATGCACTAAATGGAGCGCAATCATGGAGATTGTCTTCTTAACTGTCCTTTTTTTTTGTTACAGTTTTATGATTTTAAAGACAAACAAAAACAAACTAAAACATAAAAAACATCCAACTTTTCTTCCCTTAAAGTGTACAAACCTTCTTCCTGTTTCTGTGGGAGCAGGCCTAGTTGGGTTTAGAGTTATTAAACATTCTTTTCAACATAATGTGATCAGAGGTAAAAAGTTCAGCTTCATTTACTGAGCCAAACGTACTGAGTAAAAGCTTGTGTCTGGCTTTTTAAGAGAATTGCAAAAAACTTCATGGGGGACTTTTAGCAATAGAGGATGCCCTAGTTTACCAAAATCTTAGATCGTTTCTCCAGTTCGGATGAGCTGCACACGGCTCTAAAGCAGGGGACAACCCCTTGAAGCTACATGGATCCAGGGTTACAGAAATAGTAAGCTACTGGTCAATGTGTGTGTCCAAAAGGCTGCTGTTAGAACACCAGAGGCAACACCAATTTTTTCATGGATGCATTAAGGTAAAAAGGTTCCTGTAGTCAGGATAGCCCGAGTGCTTGGCGTTCTGATGCCCAGAGTTTGTTTTCATGGGTCTGAAGTGTTTTTGTCCAAAGAATTTGGACATTCAATGGGATCAGGCATATTTTTTGCCTCTTAGTTTGAATGAGTGGTTGGGCTAATTCTCAAACGAGGGATCCCATGGGCAGGAGAAAACCCAGTACCTTCCAGTAAGGCTCTTACTTGTCATTTTGTCTGGGGTGGTTTCATGGCTAAAATGGTTTCTACCCGGTTAGGGGGCCAGGTCTTTCATAATTCCTGATCCAATAATGTAGCCCAGATATGTATATTTTCTTGTTTTAAATATTGCAGTTTGAGAGGAGAGGCTTTGTGACCCTTTCTGCCAGGGCTTTAAGTAAGTACAGGCTTATCTGTTTTACATGCTAGCCTCGTTTGAGCATTGCCAGCAGTAAATCATCCAACATATTGAATTAAGGTAGATTGAGTGATAGGGAAATGGAGGAGAGTCTGCTTTAATATTTGTGAAAATAGGGTGGGGGACTCAGTGTAGCCTCTGATGGCAATCGAGGTCCAAGATATTGTTGATCTTGCCAGGTAAAGACAAACAGATATTGGATGCTGATCCACCGGAATGCCTAAAAAAAAGGCAGAATGCAGTTGGCTGGGCAGGTCATCTTGTTGACGGCACAAGGCTGGACAACCCCAATCCCAGCTGGCGAGATTTGATCGGCATCCATGTCCAGGCCACCAGACGTAAACTGGGCCAAGGTCTTCATCCTAACGATGTCCCCAGGTGCCTTCATGCAGGAGCTTCAGAACGGAAGCACTCCCGTTAACAAGGACACGGAATGACCACCCTTGTTCCCCATAAACAAACCAGCCCTGAAGGGATGGACAATCAGTTCCAGCTGGCCGGTGCCTTGACAAAGGCAGGAACTCAGGGGTACTAAGGGATGTCCGGCTCACCTGGGCATCGTCAGGATGGGAAGACCTTGAGCCCCTAAGTTACGCTTGGTGGGCCTGTCCTATGGATGCCCGCAATCTCAGCTGGTATGAGGCTCTGTCAGCGCCTTGTCCTGTTGCAACAAAGACCTGCCTCCCCACTAACTTGCATTCTGCCCTTTTTTTTAGCATCCGTGAGGAATCCAGCGATCCCAATATCTGTTTGGTCTTTATCCTCGGCAAGTGATCAACTAGTCTATACTTGGATCTCGATTGCCACAAGGCTTACACTGAGTCCCGCCACACTATTCTACTAAATATTTAAAGGCAGCTACCTTCCTCCATTTCTCTATCACTCCCCATCTACCTTAATTCATATATGTTGAATGATTTACTGCTTGGCATTCATCAAACGAGCTAGCATGTCTTACACGAGATAGCCTTGCGTACTTATTCGCCTGTAAAGGTTCCCTGCGAAAGCGACTCAAAACCTCTCCTCCAATACTGCAATATTTTATAAACTGATAGAAATTAACATATCTGGCTACATTATTGCATCATGAATTGAGGATCTGGCTCCCTAAGCCGTGGTAGAAACCATTTTAGCGCGATGGAAAACCCACCCCAGACATGAATATGACAAGTAAAGAGCCTACTGTGAATGTACTGGTTTCTTACTCTGCCCATGGATTCCCCTTCGTTTGAAATTACCCCACTCATTTCAACTAGAGGTCAAAAATTATGCCTCATCCCATGAATGCGTCCTAAATTCTTTGGACAAAATCTCACTAGACCATGAAACAAACTCTGGCATCAAGTACCCCAGCACTCGGGCTACCTGACTACATAGGAACCTTTATTACCATTATGATTCGCATTGATAAAAAATTAGGTGTCCTGCCTGGTGCTTCTTAACGTCAGCTCTGTGACACTACACTATTGACCAGTAGTCTTCTATACTATTCTTGGATTACCTTGGATTCCAGTATCGCTCAAGTGGGTTGTCCCCTTGCTTTAAGCCGTGCAGGCTAACAGTCGACTTGGAGAACTGATCTAAATGCATTTTTGGTACTAGGGTCAATCCTCTATTGCTTATAAACTGTCCCCCATGTAAGTTTGATTCAATTCTCTTTAAAAATGACCAGAACACAAGTACTTTACTCTCTTCATAGTAGTTAGCCGTTTTGTTGCTCAGTATTGACAAGCTGATAACGTTTTACCTTGATACCATTTCATGTTGGAAGATAGTGTAAATTACTCTAAACCTCCAACATATCCCTGCTCCTCCACAGAACAAGAAGAAAGGTTGTTACTACTTAGGGTAAGAAAAGTGGATGTTTTTATTGTTTTGTTTGTTTTTCCTATTGTCTTTAATAATAAACTCAAAAAAAAAAGGACAGAGAAGAAGACATCTCTCATGATTGCTCCATTTAGTGCATACACAAACTACCCCATCTCCTTGATTTAATCGGATACCCTCGCTACAAAGACGCCCGATCATTTGAACTTTTTCATCAGATGGTCTCCATATGCACTCAGAATCACAAAGAAGAAGTAACTGGAACCGCTAGTGTCTCTGAAATTCATTCTGGTGCTTCCCCCCCTTTCTCCCTTCCCATTACGCCCAATTGCAGCGAGCTTGGTAGCTTTAACAAAATGACTTGCAAAAACTGTGCTATGGAAACCGATCATACTACAATATTTTAAATAGACTCCATATATATGCTTTGGATACTTCTGCCTTAATGTCATCAGGAGCCTCTATTGGAAAACAGCGGTCGGGTTTTTTAACTTCTAGCTAGGACAATCAAAGGTAGTACATGCATTATTCGTAGCCTCAATACTTGTTAGATATATGCCATCCAATTAACTGCTAAGGCATAGCAGTCATCCATTTGCTATAAACAGCCACCATTAGTCTATGACTCTTTCAATAACGAGATAGGAACACCAATACTGCAGCATGCCCATAGCAGAATTGAATGCGGCAATTATTCATTATCTTCTTCTGACCCTCACATCCATCATCACATCCATGCTCTAATTCAATAAAACCAGATTAAATATCCATACACACAATTTCGTAGAGATAAAGGGAATCATGATATCAAGTCGGGGAAAAGAAACTGTTCAGCAGTTTTGAACATGGATTTTGAGAGTAGTCCCCAGATGGCATGATTCTTATAGTCTCACATAGACGTCTTCCTTAGGCTACTTTACACAAAGTATTTACTATACAGAAAGTACATGTTGGCACGCAAAGCTCTATTGGTGTGATGCTCATCGTAGTGAGTTATGATGGTATGCACCTGGAGCCTATATGTGAGGCTTACAAAATTCAGCGACACAACATGCCAAATCCTGTCCTAAGGCAACATTAATACTCACCTCCAGAAAAATCAATTCTAAAGGTAGTATAGATCCCTGTGGCTCAGAAAACCATTTGTTGAAAATCCAAATGTATGATTTGATATACAAACTATTCCTAAGGCAATATGAGGTATTCAATGTTGCTTCTTTGTCTGTAAGAATATGACCAACTAACTCATCTTGGGGTTAAATGGTCTCTTCCCATGTTCCCCATGCTATCTGCTCCTAGAACGGCAGATCACTCTACTAAGGATATGTGGTGATCCTAGGATTGGGGTCCGCCCACCATCTTACTGCGATAGGGTGAAAACATTTCATAGCCATCACAGTTCCCATTTATATTTCATGGCTCTATGGCTATTAGCGCCAAAACCTTCTCATGTGCCCTATTCTTCCACTTTCTTCAGGAGCTGTGGAAAGCAGTTCTAATCAGGAGAGGAAACCCTATCACTGTGGCAAACTCTTGTCGAGGAGACGACATCTCTCCTGGCCTACAAGTTTGCTCCCAATCTGTCCTCATTTAAACCTCTAGCACAAAACCTAGCCCGCATTGAGAATAACCTCCAGGCCTACAGAATCATCTTAGAAGAAGTCCATTAGAGATTGAAAAAAGACCTTCAATAGGATGAATAGTAAGAGATGATTTCCACCAGACTGTTCAACTTCATTTGGAACCTGCACTCTCAAATATTAAAGATTTCTCACACACCACAGATGCCAGGTAAACACTTGGGTCACCATATAACCAGTTGACTCCCCCGAATTATTCCTCATGTCTATACACCAACACACCTCCATACCAGGCCACCCAGATTGAAATGCCTAGCTTACTAATATGATAACATGCATACCTATTTACGTAAGCCTAAGCTGCAAAATGAAAGCCTCCAATACTTGAGAAGTACAGGTGTTATACGCAGTCCATATATCAAGTCCACATCCACAGTACAGAAGGAGAACCAGAAACAACCAAAGTAAACAAACTCCAAGCGAAACAAGTATAACACAGACCAAGCACTGCCCAAACCAATTCAGGGATTGTACAGAAAAACAATCATGCTTCACAATATAGGCTAGTCCTCAAATTTTAAAACCCCAACGGGCCTGTGAGACCCTGACCACATAGATAATAGCCGTCCTTTCACACGAAAGCCCCAAGCTGCACTGAAAGCCTCCAGATGGCAGGAAGCAGAGTGTTGCCAACAAAGCCACAAAAACAGACAGAGAAACCAGGAAACACCGAATCAAACATACCCCAAGTCCAATAAGCACAGACAAAGACTCCCAAACAATCAGGATGTAGAAAAAAACGTATTCTGACCACAATAATTAGCTTGCCTCATAATTTAAAACCAACGGCTGAGACCCTGACCCACGATACAAACTCTATACAGAAAGCCTGATATTGCAGATGAGATTTCTGCTTGAAATGTTGCTACAACTTTAAAAGCATACAAATGGCATTGGGATAATACCTCGAAAGGAAGCTTAAACAGCATATATATATATATATGTTTTTAAAGCTTCATCGCGGTCAGTAGGTTACTTACATTTGTGCTGATTTAGCTTTCCTTCGGGTATTATCCCACGTCATTGTTAGTTATCTGGTAAAGTTGTAGGCTCAATTGTAGCTGTTGGTTTAAAGTTCTGTAGGCAACGTTTCAGTCAGAATTTCATCTTGCCATCATTCAGGCTTCTGGTATGAAAGTGAGTTTTCACAGTTCCTCTTGTTATCAAAAATTTGAGGCTGGTCTATTTCTATTGCTATTAACCTGGTCTGTAAGTGTTCATTGGACTTGGAGTTTGATTTGATTGGTGTTTCTGGTTTCTTCTGTCTGTTTTGTGGCTTGATTGGCTGGCAAGCATCTTGTTCTGTTTGGAGCTTTCAATGCAGCTTAGCGCTCGTGTGAAAGGACGGCTGCTCTTCTATCAGCAAGCTGGGTTTCAACCTGAAGGTACCTGGGTGGGGGGTGTTTGAGTTGGAGGCATCAGAGTGGAGTCTGTCTAGTGCCTCAGGTGTTTGTCTGTTTGTGGTGTGTTGAGATCTTTTCTAGTTGAGTAGTTGGCGAAGGCTTCCAAAATGAGTTGACAGTCCTGCTGATATCATACTCTTCTATTCATTGCCTTGTCAGGTCTTTTTTTACAATTCTCTATGGCTTCTCTGTATAGATTCTGTGGCTGGGGTTTTTCTATAGTGGCTACGGTTTTGGTGCCATTGAAGCTGAAACTGTTGCTGACCTGTGGTTCTTTCATGTGTTGGGTACAGTGCGAGGGATGTGTTTCCAGCTTTGTACTGCATTTTTTGTGTTCATCTAGGCGGGTACTTTATTCTTCTATTGGTCTGTCCAATGTATTGTGGCCGGGCATGGATTTTGTACAGGGAATTTCGTATATGCCTTGGTTTTCCAGGTCAATTTGTCTTTGGGTTCCTCAGTGATGGCCTGCTATTTTTTTGTCTGTTTTGAAGCAGTCTTGAAGTGCCCCACCAACGCCGAGGTCAACGCAGGCAGCATCATATCCAGGTATGCAATAAAAGTACTTCCTAACAAGGCAAGCCCCCCATTCATCCCCCCCCATTTCTCATGTGTAATATAGGCCTTAATTTGGGAGGGGCTTAATTTGATTTTTATGCCTATAAAGCATGCTGGGACTTCCTATTGGGGGAGACCATATTGTTGGAGAAACACGGTAAAATACAATATCATATGGAAAGTTAATTAATGTAATTATGAATGCAAAGCTAAAAAGACTATATTGTGGCACAAGACATACGTACCAAACACACACACTGTACAATTGAAAGGTTTTATTGTTTTATGTTTGTTGTGAAACAAAACTTTTTTATTACAAAAGAAAAGATTGCAAAATGGAGCACAATTAAAAGTCTCATTGGTAAACATAAATTATGGTGTCAATTATGATTGTAAAATTGAGACTATCTTACTCAAATTCTCACGAAATTACAAATTGAAATTCAAGTTTTATCTACGAATCTACTTTGGCCTCATTATGGATTCCTTGTGTGCAATAAGGGAAGGATTTATGCTGAAGTTATGTCCCATCAGACTGGACATTTGAAAGGTTTTTCCCCGTGTGAGTTCTCTGGTGTTATCACCAGGCTGGAATTTCTCACTGAAACTTTTCCCACAAAACAGGACACTTCAAAGGGTTTCCTCCCTGTTATGAGTCTCTGGTGTTTTACCAGGCTGAATTATGAACTGAAACTTTTCCCACAGATTAGGACATTCAAATGGCTTTTCTCCTTGTGTGAGTGCCTCAGGTGTCTCACCAGGCCAGAATTACAATTGAAACATTTCCCACAGTCAGAACACTGATACGGTTTCTCTCCTGTGTGAGTGGCCCTGGTGCATCACCAGGCTGAATATATGACTGAAACTTTTCCCACAGATAGGACATTCAACAAATGGCTTTTCTCCTGTGTGAGTCCTCCGTCTGTATCACCAGGCTCGAATTACGACTGAAACTTTCCCACAGTCCAGGACATTTGGAATGGTTTTTCTTCCTGTGTGAGACCTCTGGTTGTATCATCAGACAGAATTACAACTGAAACTTTTCCCACAATCAGGACATTCAAAGCATTTCTCTCCTTTGTGACTTCTCTGGTGGTTCACCATGACTGAAATATGATTGAAACTTTCCCCAACAATCAGGAAATCAAAGGGTTTATTTCCTGTTGTGAGTTCTCTGGTGTCTCATGATTTGATGTGAATTGTAATGAAACTTTTCCCACAATCTGGACATTCTAAGGGTTTCTCTCCTGTGTGAGTCCTCTGGTGCCTTCATGAGGTGAGAATTCTGACCGAAACTTTTCCCACAAATCTAGACATTCATAAGGTTTCTCTCCTGTGTAGTCCTCTGGTGGCCTCATGAGGTGGAATTTCTAATGAAACGTTTCCCACAATCTGGACATTTCAAAGCGTTTCTTTCCTGGTGAGTCCACTTGATGTCTCACCAGGTTGGAATGTGACAGAAACTTTTCCCACATATCAGGACATTCAAATGTCTTCTCTCCTGTGTGAATCGCTCTGATGTCTCACAAGATGGCAATTTCTAACAAAGCTGTTCCCACATGTCAGGACATTCAACAGGGTTTCCCTCTTGTGTGAGTCCTCTGGTTGACTCACAAAGGAGACAATTTCTTATGAAGCTTTTTCCAAAAAGAGGACATTCAAAGGGTTTCTCTCCTGTGTGAGTCCTCCAGGTGACTCAGCAAGGTGTTAATTTCGAATGAAACTTTTCCCACAGTCAGGACATTCAAAAGGTTTCTCCCCAGTGTGAGTTCTCTGGTGTCTCACAAGATTGGCATTCTGACTGAAAACTTTCCCACAATCTGGACATTCAAAGGGTTTCTCTCCTGTATGTGTCGCTCTTGATGGTTCACCAGGCTAGAGTTTTGATGTGAAACGTTTTCCCACAGATAGGACATTCAAAAGGTTTCTCTCCTAGTGTGAGTTCTCTTGTGTTGCATAAGATGGGAATTCTGACTGAAATTTTCCCACAATCACAAACATTCAAAGGGTTTCTCTCCTGTGTGAATCCTCTGGTGTATTCAGTGGGTTGGAATATTGTAACTCAAGGCCTTTCCAATTATCAGGACATTCAAATGTTTTCTCTTCTGTTGAGTCCTCTGATGTCTCATGAAGGTGGGAGAATTCTGAGTGAAACTTTTCCCCACAATCAAGACATTCATAGGTGCTTCTCTCCAATGGCGAGTCCGTCTGGTGCCTTCCTGAGGTGGAATTTCTAATGAAACTTTTCCCAGCAATCTTGGAGCATTCAAAAGGGTTTCTCTCTTTTGTACTGTATGTACTCGCTCTTGATTGGTTCACTACAGGCTGGAGTTTTGACTGAACACCTTGCCCGACAAGTAGGACATTCAAAGGTTTGCTCATCCTGTTTGTGAGTCCTGCCGTTTGTAGGAGTATGGGAAACTCTGATCTTGAAAGTTTTCTATTGGGCAATCACAAGCATTCAACAGGGGTTCTCTCTCCGTATGGGGAATCCACATGCTTACTCAGTGGGTTGGAATT
Source organism: Laticauda laticaudata (assembly GCA_004320025.1). Lineage (NCBI taxonomy): Eukaryota > Metazoa > Chordata > Lepidosauria > Squamata > Elapidae > Laticauda > Laticauda laticaudata. Next base: position 34,372 of record BHFT01035866.1, read on the forward strand.
GATATTCAAGGCTTTCCCTGGAGTCAGGACATCAAAAGGTTCTCAGCCCCAGTTGTAGATTCTCTGTTGTGCCGACTAAGATTGGAATTGTGATGAAACGCTTTCTGCACAATCAGGACCATTCAAATGCTTTTCTCTCCATGTGTGGTCCTCTGGTGCTGTCACCAGTGCTGAAATTCTGACTGAAACTTTTCCCACAATCTGGAACACTCATTGATGGTTATTTCCCTGGTTGTTTGAGTCCTCTGGTGTATCACCAAATTTGCCATGCTCACTGAAGAATTATCACATTGGGAGCAAGCTTTGTTAGGGCTGGCTCTCTAGCCTTCCATGAACTACAAACAGAGCTGTTTTGACCAAAGTTTGTTCAGGGCAGTCAAGAGTGTTTGTATGTTTTATCGCAGTGTGAATCCTCTCATGCGCAATAATCAGCCTGTTTGATTTGGCATTTGTTCTGCTTTTACAGTAAGGCACGTCTATGAAACTTTTCCAGCAACTGATCATTCTGGGAGGAGGTGCAAAAATATGGGTGGTCCGGCGGTTGTTTAATTGTGTTTTGTTTTAGAGCTGTTTTTTTTTCCTCGCCACGGACAAGGAACTGCAACACTGTTTGCTTGTGCTTTCGGCAATTGAAAATAATCTCACTTTGATTTATGTAAAGTTGCCTTACCAATTCTCCATATCATCCAGAGTGCTCTTGATTGTCATCCCTCTTTTCTATGGATTCAAAAAAAGTTTAATGTTACTTATATAATGGTACAGAAGATATCAGAAAAAAAGTATTACATTGGCAACAAAAGCAAAAATGCTCCAATGCTGAATTACTTCTAACGTTAATCTTCATTAATTTGATACATGCGAAGACGACCGAAGATCAAAGTTCAAAAACATGCTCCAAATCACTGGAATTCTCTGCTTGATTTGGGGTTCAAGTGTCACAAATTCTTAACAATACAAAGTGTTATCACCAAAAATAAACTTGGAAATGTTAGGGATAGATTATATAATTGTAGACATATGGCATAGATATTTAATACAGATACACCCACCGACATTGGAGAAAATCTATGTCTTTCCATGCATGACAAAATGTCCCAAATCATTACATCAAAACCTTTTTGAGCTACTTTAGACATGGTGGGGCTTTAACTTGCATGAAATTGGATGATTAAAGTCTTCTTTTCAATTTCCTTGCCAGTATACGCCACTGCATTTTGTTTGTCAGAAGCCAGCTGGGAAGGTCACAAATTGGGAATATGAGTGTGGGATGCTGCGGCACACAAAATGTGCACCAGTTGCAGAAACTCAAACTCCTTTTCTTGGGACCTTCTTAATCACAGGAAACTGCTGATGCTACAATGGACCACAAATCAGTAGGAATCAGATGCTATGTCTTATTCTTACAGAGACGGAGTACCAAAGCGGAAAATGTGGTTGTTTATTGGTGAATTATATGGTTTGGTAAAAAATCCCAGAAAAGTACCAGTGCCAAGGTCAGTTCAATATTTTGCCACAAAAACAGCAAGTCCACACATAAAACAACAGAGTGGAAGGGACCTAAACTTAGTTCCAATCTCCTGTTCAAGGCTGAGACCCTCTTACCATCTGGAGAAATAGCTGTCAATCTCTTACTTAAGAAGTTGCTTGATGAAATCTGACAATACTGTCATTAAAGGTTAAAGGAAGG